>JAYKKI010000042.1:14057500-14350000 GCA_039881145.1 Druceiella hillmani | reverse complement strand
GAAACCCTGGAAGTGCGATTTTTATTTACACCTAACCAATCATATTTTAAATATGAAACACTTAAATGTTCTTGAGACTTAGAGGTGGTAAATTTAAAAAAATTAAAAAATATTTTAATTTTACATTTACTACGGAAGAAACATTTTTTCTTTTTGCCTTTGGTAATACATACATATTCCAGTAATATAATTAAACATTTTCTGCTAATAATTTAACTTCTTTAATACTTTCCTAAGATATTGAAACATTCATACACTATGAAACAACTTTTCGTGTTTTCTAAATGTTGATATTACAAGTATCGGTTTAAAAATTAAGTTTCAAATCAAAGTTGGACTTATATCGATTTCCGTTCTTTAAGTCAGTATCGTACAGACACGAGTTCGGAAAAGAGATAAGTTAAATATTTAATGCAGCCTTTTACCCTTTCCCATTTAAATTCAAATCTAAGAAAAAGTTGATCAGGATACCCAAAACAATTAACATGTATAAAGTTTTTAATCCTATTTAGGTGCAAAATATTCTGATGTAAAATAATTTAATAAGTACTTGCATACTAATATATTTGTGACCAAAATTATATACTAATATGTTTAAAGGGAGGCAAGCCGCATTCAGGTCATGTTTCCTAAAGATTCTCCTCCCTTATTATGTTCTAAACATATAATCGAGTTTCACATACGCTACCTAAACAATTTACCACAGCTTTGAACTCGAAACAAAAGGCTGATTAAAATCGATTAACCTTAAAGACGGGCAATATGTGAAAGCATTATATGTGAGCTGGGTACGACAGTTGAAATTTA
The DNA here is from genome assembly GCA_039881145.1 of Druceiella hillmani. Classification (NCBI taxonomy): domain Eukaryota; kingdom Metazoa; phylum Arthropoda; class Insecta; order Lepidoptera; family Hepialidae; genus Druceiella; species Druceiella hillmani. The sequence goes on along the minus strand of JAYKKI010000042.1, from coordinate 14,349,193 downwards.
TATAGGGTATTTATATACACTAAATAATTGATAATCGTTTAATTTAAATAATGACTTGGCAAATAATGTACGAATATAGAAATAAACTATATTTTTTGTGTAATTGGGCATTGGACCGTGTTCTTCCGTTCGTCCGTTCGTGCTCACGCACGTAACAAAATGTTCACCACCTGATACAATAACATCCGAACAAATTACTATGAAAATTTTACGAGTTTTTACGAGCAATAAATATTGTGCAGTATTCATTATAGATGGCATAAATAAGTCATTTATAATACACGTAAAAGGTACATTTTTCTAATATCGAGCATAGCCAAAAAATTTAAATATTATTATGCGAATGCGAGTAATATGAAAATATATTCATTTTTCTTCAGAAAAAGGGTATTAAACAAAAAACTGCGATACGTGGAAAATAGTGTTATTATTAAGGTCGATTTTAAAATTTAACAAAATTGGCCTACTTGGCCAATTTTGTTAAATTTTAAAAATATTTGCTCCTGCTTAAATGTGAAAAGGTAATGTGCATGTTATAAATCAATTTTTTTAATTTTTTCTTTAATATTTGTATTTCTGGGCATTAGCAATGTCTTCATTCTTCTTTAAGCTGCAATACTTGTTTTCTCCTTACTTCTGTCGCTTTATTGACTCATGATTTTGTTATATGAATGCAACGTGCATCCAAGTGTTTAGAACTGAAAACTTGCACAATCAATAATATTTTTGAATTAATGGTAAAGTTAGTTACTACTGAATAAGATGCAGTTTTACTAATTTTTATAAAATATTTCATAAAGAAATAAAGTATGGTTAAAATGTTAGTACGAAAAAGAGAAGGATTACGTATGTGGGAATTATAAACTCGCTCTGTAGATGGATTAATGTTATATAACTTCTCTTACACCGAAATACTTAAATTTGAACATCTTCCAAAGACGACTACAGATAGCATAATCTGGATTTTGTATACATTTAAGCACTTATAAACATTTAAGGGTGCATAGAATTTCTCTTAAATTTTAAATAATTATTTTTCACAAAGTAAGTAATTTCCTACTCTTTTGTGGGCATTTTTCACGGGCATTAAATAATTCCAAAACCATGTTCCAAAACCTATAAAAACTAGGATAATCCCTATACATTTTGGAAAGCTTTTGAATAGGTTTCTAAAACCATACATTCCCATAATTCTATATTTAATAGTTTTGGAAAAAAGGATGGGCGTATATTTTTTGCATACTTTCAGTTTAACTCTGAAGACATATTACCTAAAGCTATGAAATATTTTTGAGACCCTAAGAACTAGCCCTTTCAAGCGAACCCCACTCTATATAAGGAAATTAAAGAAAAATGTGCGAGTTTTTGTGTATACACGTTAAAAGTTATGTTTCTTTTATATAATACAAGAATAAATTTATTTAGCACGCAAATAATTAATGGAAATGAAAATATAAAAGGACTAGAGTGTTATTTTAAATACGGTTGAAAAGATCTAAATTCAACCAAAAAAAATTAATTTTAAGTAGTTTATAATTTATAAAGAAAATACATCCATAACTAAACTTAATCTCACTTAGAGAAATAAAATTAAAATATATTTTAAAAGATTTATAGCACAAATTCTATCACGAAAATTCACAATAAATGTATGTTTTTTTATTATATGGACCATTACAAATACAAATTAGATTTGTATGAATATAAAACACGTTATATATTGACAAACACATCAAGAACTATCATCAATGTCGTATCAGTCACTACAAGCATGTTTAGTGAACAACTTCATACTGTCCAGTTTTGTTGCATCATGCTTGTGCTTTTTAAAACCCCACTCTTGTATTTTTTTCATAGCGCACCTGAAGAAGTTAATTTCAAAATCCTTTTACTCAATTCCGATTCCCTAAAATTATCATACTAATGCTTATCAGTATTAGTTGTTGAAATATGAACAGATTAATACGCTCAGATCGGATTAATATCTAAAGATTATGCTATGCTTCATTACTACGTTTTTATGCTTCATTAATATAAGTTTTATTATTTCTATTTTTTCAAACCGTTACTGAAAACAATCAGCTGTCATAAAGGGACTCGTGACTGATATTCCAAGCTTCCGTTTTTCCTATTAAAGTACAGAATCCTAAAAATGTTTATCGTTGCTGCACATATATGGGAAGTTACATTAATTTTTTAATATTAATACTTATGAATTTCGATTCCGATATAAACAATCTATTTAAAAATGTTGCTAAAACTAGAAAGACTGTGAGACTATGACAGATGAATTGACAAATGGGTTGATATGACGAAATCAATATTTATTTAGGTCTTTTTATTTAAAAAACATTTAGAATGAACGATGTGTTCAAAATATGTAGAACTTCTTAAATATTTATTATTTTATTTCAGGATAGTTTTAAAATTACCTTTATAATTTACTTCTACCAGAATCAATGCATTTTCTGGATGTTTTTAATTGTCTTTGTTTTTGTTTTTAATTTTGTTTGTTTTTTTTTTTAATATTTATCCTTTATTAAACATCGTCCTTTTTATGAAAATGAAAAAATTATTAATAAAAAAATTCACCTTTTTAAATTTGAACGGGATCACGTAATAAATTTAAATGAAAGATGAAGTGAAAAGCATATGTGCACAAATTTGTTTTTGTGCAGAGACTTTTTAAAATCACAGCGTTCGTGAAACATAGGTAATATTCTTACTAATACCAAATTTATAGACTACATTATAACGTTTAATGTGGCTTGAGGGTTAAAAGTGTTACTAGTCGGGAGCCTGATAGTATAAGAAATGCCCTTGTTTAAATTATATAATTTTAAACTGTATAAATAAAACAGATATATGACACATAACCTAGTAATGAACTTGGCCAAGCTGCCTCACCTTTGTCACAAAAACTAACATATTGCGGGGTCATACATATGAGTATCATGTATCATCGTAAAATATAGCTCCAAACTACCCATGCGTAATGAAATATTTACAATGCGAGGTAATATATCGCGACTATGCGTAATAACATAACTCATGAAATACACTATATTTTGCTGGATGTAATATTTTCGGCTAAATTAAATATTTCTATTTGTTTTCATAAAGCAATGTTATAGGAAAATTTTAAGTTAGATTTTCATTCGTTTTGAGTTAATGTTTTCAATAATAACACGAAAAACCTTATGTGATTGATTTTGACATATAATATCACGGTCTTTTTTATTCGCATGAATGCCGTTCAATGATTTTACATGTACAAGATTACATATCACTTTATTTTATGTTTCCCTTAATAGTTTTAATAAGCAGTTTGCAGAAAAACTTACAATACAAAATTTCCATTGAAGAGAAATTTTACAATCATGGAAACAAAATCTGTGCCAAATTTGAAAGAGAAGGTTTACATAAGAAAAATATTGACGTGATTTTAGTCACACGTATCATCTGTTTTTCATACGTTCACTTTTTATAATTTACCACCTTATCGAATTCTTAAAAGAAAAAATTTAAATATTGAAAAAATTCCTTTTTTATGGAATTATTTAAATTCCCTCTTTAAATCCCTGGAAAATATTGCACTACTAAATTTACAGACAAACTCTCAACAGAGTACTTAGGTGTTACTTGAGTATATAGATACAATTTTTGTTCTTGGAAAAATATGAAAAACTACTTTGCTGATTTTCACCATACACAAGAGTTGCCATCTATGTATCAAAACAAAGAGCTTGAATTTTTTTTAGTTCGAGTCCAATTAATTTTCCTCAGGCATTAAAATTTTGAGGGAGCGTATATCGAGAATGGTACGTTTCGAAATCGGAAAATATAACATTCTGTACGTGTCACCAAGCACTATTAGAAACAAAAAATTCTAAAGCCAAACCGAGTGTCACTCTAAAATTGTTAATACATAATTGTGTATTGCATATTTGCACACAAACGGAAGTTAAACTAGTTTTCTAATCATATTCGAGTTTTTATGAATTTAGCTTCAATTTGCTCAATCAACATTTCATGTAGCTCAATCAGAACTGATAGAATTAAGAATTTAGACGATAGATAATTTACAAAATATATTCTGACTTCTGGCAAATACTTTGAATTAAATTGAAGACTAGAAAGACCGGTACAATCAATTCATACCAGGTCAGTGGCAGTGAAACAAGGCGACATATATCCCGAAAGGGCGATCTGTCCTTACTAATACTTTCATTCCAAACGAGCTTACGTTCAGAATTCAAGGAAGTATTGTAAACGTCCAAAAAGTAATTTGTCTCTTGACGCCTGTATGAACGAACGGGTGTGTGCGTATGGATGAACATGTATTCTTAAGTACAGGTTTGCTTGTGAGCATTCTTGGGCGTGTGCATGTGTACGTGTTATAGAACGTAAGCACTTGCGCGCACACGTTTTTGTGCGTGTGAGTGCGAGCGAGAAAATACGCGTGCGCGAATGTGTATATATATATATATATATATCACGTACAGGCACATGCATGTATATAGTGTGCGAACGAGAAAATACGCGTGCGCGCATGTGTATATATATATATATATATATGCACGTGCCTGTACGTGAAATTGTATGTGTGAGCGTGTATGAGTGTATGTGTATATGTAAGTGTGCTTTCGCGAGTACGTGTGTCGGAGCTTGCATATGGCTGTATATACATGTGCGTGTGCGTATGCGTTTAAGAATTCATGAAGATGGGCTTGCTTGTGTACATGTATAACATACTCAAAATTGAAATTATTATTATTACTTAAAGAAAGTAGAAATCACGTAGTTTCATTTAATTGTGAATAATTATTTATACAAAATTAACACCAAATATATTTAACAATGATTAGTGTGTATCGACCACAAAGAAAGTTTGATTGATGGCAATAAAAACTATACCGATATTATATAAATATATATAAATATATATATATATATATATATATATATATACATATATACATGCATATATAACATTTCTACTTTTAACTTAAGTAGTTTTAGTTTTTTTAATTTTGGAAAACGCAACGTTATTTTAAAGACTATGGAACTTTTCGTGAAAATTGTCTCATTATTGACTAAAAAATTATGTCGTTTTTACCCCAGTATGAGCCCACTTCTTACATGATTAACCATTACGAACTCTCCGTCTACCCCAATATAGCAGATATATGGTGCCAGAGTGCTAATTCCGCAGCAGGACCGAAGTTGTTTTCAAAATAGTATAATTGTTGTCAAAATCCCCTCAAAAATCATTAAGAATTAATTATTTGCTTATGTGGTACTCGCGTTTATCATCCAAAGGTTTTTGTCACATTGTACTTAATTATATATTTAATTACCATATTTTTTTTAAAAATGTAAGTTTCTCAATACTTGAGACTGTTTCGTTTATGAACAATTCATCCTTCAGGTCAATTCGAATAACGAAAAATATTTAATTTTATTGTCCAAATACAAAATTCTGTACTTCCATGTAGCACTTATTTTCTTACACAATTACTTTATACTGTTTGAAGTTCGCAATTTACCATATTGGCTTTTGCGAAGTGATCCCATTTTTTATTTCTCTGAACAGACGTCAATTTCAATACTATATCAAGCAAGCAAATAAACCGTCCCTTTCAACCTAAATTCATGCGTGTAACGAAGTTCGAACTGACCTTTTTCTGACCTTCAATATCATACCCTGGCCAAGTGCGTGTGTATGACACAGAGTTTTACAAGTATTATATATAAAACGTATTGCAAATGAAATGAAATCACTGTATAAAACGTATTGAAAATAAAGTGAAATCACTGCCGTCACCGTGGTGTGTTGCATTGAAAACAAGGCCTATTGCCTTTGACGGCACGGGGCACCTCGGGTATCCGGGTTCGATTCCCGGCCGCTTGTCGAGCGGGGTTGGATTGATGTTCTGGTTGACTGAACGAGATATATGCATAAACTATATAAATTAAAGTGCATTCGTAAGTAAATGTATAATCATATGTGCATTATTACTTTATTAGTATAATTTTTGCTTAGTAATAAATTTAATTTATAATACTCATTAACAAGTTAAACCCGATAATATTACTCATATATATTTCGAGTAATAATATTTTCATTCCTATTTGTATGAGGTTTAATGTTATTTGAATATTCAGGATATCTACAATAATGAGAGAAATACATAATAACAATTACTAAGCAACATTGGCGTTTATTTAGCTTTTAAATATAATTATATATATATATATATATATATATATATATATATATTTATATATATTTGTTTATACATTTATATATATATATATATATATATATATATATATATATATATATATATACATTCCACCCTAATAAAATAAGAATTATGTTTTATTGAAATTATTAACTTTAAATTAGAAAGTCATAGGCCACAAGGGCCTTTTGTCATTTATTTGCCAATTCTTCTGTCAATATACAAGTGTATTCATCAAAGATATTCTACAAAAAGATTAAATAATTTTAGAAACCAGGTTTAATGGTGGTCATAATAGTTCAACATTGGCATAAAATATATTATGTCATGATAAATATGAAAAAAAATATTGTGTATTACCTTTAACGTACATTTTTCAATCGTCGTTTTTAACGATTCATTCTAAAAACATTTGATTCTCTATATGCCACTTAAATAATATGAAAGACGAGCCTCGAATGAATGAAAAAAATTAAAAATTTTATTGTGTAGGTATATCAATTAGTTATATTAAGCAAAATATCTTGGTCAATTTTATATAACATAACTTTAAAAAACTTATGTGAAAACCTTTAATAAAATTTACAAATAAAATGTTCGAAATTATTATAACATCACTTTTATTATTGCATTCGCCACATCGCGATATTTTTCCACTTTTAATTACTATTCACATTCTCTTTCTCTCTCTCTCTCTGTGAAGATATTTTTATATTATCATAAGATTCATTACATAGCGACATATCTCCATGGTTAATCATTATTTACAACTTTATCGCTACTAGTTTCCAATTCCCCTTATGTAAACTTATTTGTTATATTATAAAAAAATTCATTATATTATTGCCACGTTTAATTATTATCTTCACTATATGGTCACTAGTTTTTAATGTAATGATTAATAATATTTACAGAGAAGTCAAAATTTCTAAGTGAAATTGTATGCGTGTAAGCATAATTTGACATATAAGTTTCGGATTACTGAAGAAAAATTTTCCACCATATTTTCATGCGTACAATTTTTAAAATATTTATTTAAAATATTTAAGTTATTATGTTAAGTTATGGGGTTACACCAGCAAATTCGTCATCCTTGTGATTCAATATTTCGAGAATAAATTTTGAAAATATATTGTGACCGCATTTAGCACTTTTATAACGATGATTTTCACGTGATTATGAGATCAAGGCGGTTGAAGATATTATTGTTTCGTTCGCTACCTTACATCAAAAGACACTTCAAAACCACATCAATATAGAAGACTGCAGACATTTTAAAGTACGCAATATAATTAGGCAGAAATCACTTGAACTTGTTTGATATTAGAAAACTAAGTAATTCCATGGAAGTGTCTTAGTTACGTAGAGCATAGATTAGTAAAAATTTTTTAATTTTATAGACTAGTTTTAATTGTATTTAAGCGCTATATCAAGGTATTGGTTAAAAATAAATTAAATTTTACTAACAGGGACATCTGTTGCTAAAAAAAGCTAACGTAATAATGTCAGTATATTTAACTATGCGATGGCGGACTAGAAGACATTAATTTTTGAAATTTTAATAGAAGTTTTTGTTTTATTTTAATAATAAATTATTAATAACTGCAGAATCATTACTATCTATTAGATTCTAAGATGATCCTGAGTACATTCGAAAGGAAGAATCTTTTTATGATAGGGATATGTGTAATACGAGACAAGTTGTCCACGCGGAGGCAGCCAAAATTACCAGTATTTATATTATAATTATATTCATGACATTTTGAATAAATGGATATTATATACATTTAACTAATTATTTAACTAAATGGTAAATGCTGTACAGGAATAACATGTACATATTTACCCAGAGCACAAACAAAAAAATAAATGGAAAACATAATTAATTTGTCTACTACACCACAAGAAATCCTCAATCCAGTTTAGTCAAACTTTCTCTTATAATTATACAATATATATAAACATATTATAGACAAAAATAATTTATGCAGTAACCTAACTATACTTTGTGCAAAAAAAAACCTTTGTCAGCATTGTTCCTGCCAACTCGTATCACGATCTTCTAAAGATTTTCCATTAACTTCGAACATATTTACCTCTAAGTATTTCATTATTCATAGAACAAGCTCAGTCGTATTTTGGTGGCAGATATCACATTAAAAGTTAGTCGAACTATGAATATTCTATTAGAGTGTACAGACAGTTAAAAGGTATTCTTGTACCCACATTAAAGACTTAAATCAAACGCAAGTCAATCTGCCTCTGCCGCTGTCGAAAGCCGACCCTGCTCAGACGAGATTAAGTAGTGTATCCTATATATATTCTATTAAATAAAACTAAACATCCCGATACCCACGTGTACATAATAATTTTGCTACGTTCCTTTCTGATGATCATCGTTTTATAACGCGGTTCATGTTTTCATTGGGAACATTTAAAAATGTTTTTAACTACTGCACTCATGGACTTAATACCCACTAGACGATTAATTAAATAAATTTAATTAAACAAATAGTGTCAAAATTTTAAGGGAATAAGGTAATCGTACTCGTTTCTGATTGGGTAAGGCCCTGCACACGTTTTATTGTATTGGATCAGCTAACGCGCCAATCATATTTGTTTTAAATCGTTATTGTCGCGGATGTAACCACATCGATAAACATTGTTTGTTTAATAATATTTAATTACTGAACTACGTACTATCGGGCCATCGAAAATGATTCTAATCTTAACAATAATTTTAATATAGTTGTAGACATTCTGTAAATAGTAAGAATAACTTTTCATTATTTAGTAATTTTTTAGCAAGTTTAAAGTTACCAATAGTTGAATGGACGATCAAAACTATCATAATGAGGACAATGTCTTTTTTCACCTCTATTTCATGTTAATTTTCAAATTAAAGACATCGTCATTAGCATAACTCTACGTGGACTAATTTTTTAGATTTGATAAAAGTAAAATTTGTCCAATGTACAAGTAAAATCAGATAATCCAAATTTAAATAATATTCAAGAAATAAAAATCTCATCTAGTGGATAATAAAAAAGGGAGAAATTAAATTATTTTCTAGTATAGTACCTAGCAAATAGTACCTAATAATATTTTTAGTACATTTAAGTTACTCGGTTACTTGAGTTAATTTACCTCAAATACGTAGGTAACATATCTGAAAATATATGATCGGTAAAATATTAAATGTAATTTTTATATTATGTAAATTTAAATTTATTATCAAACTCACTTATTTCAGAAATAAAAGTTCTTAATATTACATACATTACTGAATAAGTAACTGGTGGATATGCAATACGTGGGAACCACATCTTTTATACTATCGGCGTTAAAGGTAATAACTTAACATCGGTATAATAGTCATAAGTTTATGCAATACAGTCATATTCATAGTTTTATGCAGTACTGATATACAGGGCATACTCCGTCGTGTCAAATGTGTATTATGTAAATAAGTTCTTATACAAATTATGTGAAAAACAAAATAAACCATTACTAACACAAACAATAAAACACATAGATAATAAATGAAATACGTAACATTTGGGTCACTTGGGTATGTGTGTAAGTAATAAAACCAATAATAATTAAGGTTTAATATAATTATCCAAGCTACAAACTTTTCTTTATTAAAACTATATTTTAATAATAAATTACTTTATCATCCCTTTGCCAATTGCAGCGAACAAATTTTTACGATAAGTATACAAATTTAATACAAATATATTTTTGACGAGAAATAATAATATGGTTTTAATGTAGATTCACATTTCGTACATAGCAGCAATAATTTTTATCGATAAAACATCGGCGCTTAGTTAACACACCTCACTAATCGTGAAACGTACATATCAATTTCTATTGCAAATAATTTATAAATAATGACTATCAGCATTGAAATAAATGATATGATATAAATATTATGTACAAATGAAATATTATGCCATCTTTTTTCTAAGTTTGATGCCCCACTAAAACTACTGTCCGAATTAATTGCACAATTTAGCATTTTGTGACACTCTGCGTTCGTCACTGTTATGCAACTAACATATCCGATTTTTCAAAAATAGCACACATTTCGAATTAACCTGCGTAGATCTCGAGGTTTTCCAAGTATAGTGCGTTCAGTGGTTATTAGGTTCATGATTTCATTACACTATTCCTCTTTTATATAATTAAATTCTAGACATAACATTCTAGACATAACATTCTAGACATATTTTAATTGAAATTTTAGATGACACTTCTGTTTCACTTCTCTACTTCTTATTTGTTTCATTTATTTTATGACCTTCTACTCTAAGTGTTATTGACTAAATCAGGGTTCGAGTCTGCGGTCACTACCAATTACCATTCTGGCTAACGCCGGGCAGTCTTCATCGGCGGCGATGTGAAGACTGCCCGTTAACGGTATAAACCTATTTTTTATTGTCAAGGATGTATCACATTGCGTAAGGCTTTAAGGTGAAGCCGATACCATTATTGAATAAAGTAGAATCAGTGGACTATGTTTTGACTTGAACAATAATCGATTTAGAATTATGGTTTTGTGTGTATTTCGGTTGAACTCACCCATATAGCGGGTTGGGTGCTCTGTCAGTTTGATAAAATTTGTGCCAATTTGATTTGGGATAGACGTTTTATGATCATATATTGGGTGTGGCTAAAAAAAGATACAGAAAACATGATTATGGGTTGAACGAAGATTGATTTCTAATGTGTATCGTCGATTTATTTTTCAGGTTTTATATCTCAAAAAGAGGTACAAAAGATATTTTGTCACAAGACCTTAGGTTTCTGCTCGTCACAGCCGTTTTTCTCAAAAAACAGATTAACGTAGGAACTTGAAATACGGGACATGGATGAACCACATTATCTCATATATATATATATATATATATATATATATATATATATATATATATATATATGTATATGTATATATATATATATATATACATATATATATTGCAATTCATACTATTTCATTTATATGAAAATTGGCAAGCGATTTGGAAAATAAAACTTTAAATTCCATATTTAGTATGAGGAATCATCTTTAAGGATCGAAAATATTTTTTTTATTATTATAAGTAGTGTATTTTCAGATGAATGTTCAAAAAATGCACTAAAATATTTCCTGCCACCCTTATACTAGAAATTATTCGACCTAGAAATATTAAAACAATGGGGTCATTAGAAGTCCATGAAAAGGTAGTAGGAACACAATAACGATGATTTTAGGTTTCATAGATTTTGAGAAGTTCACAACAATACATATATCCCTCCTATTCAATTATATTAGTTATTAGGATATATTCATTGTGCTAGAAAGTCCATATTAGTGATACCTTCTTGTAATAAAGTAATTTCACAGATGTCATAATTTTTCAGCTGTTCGCAATAATACACATATCCCTCTTATTTAATTATATTAGTTATTATATACTTATTATACTAGAAAGTCCATATTAGTGATACTTTATTGTAAATAAAGTAATTTCACAGATGTCATAGTTTTCAAGATGTTCACATTAATGCATATATACCTACTATTCATTTATATTAGGTATTATGAAATATATATTTTGTCAGAGATTCCACATTAGGGATGACTTATTGTAAATAAAATAATTTCAGTTCAAACTGGGCACATAATCTTTGATATGCAGACCAAACTGCCCTGTTTATTTAGCCCGATTTTATTAATTTATTATTAAATATTTTATTAAGCAGGTATTCGAATAGTCGCCCTAATATTTTTTGTATGGTAATAACAAAATACAGCCATGTAATTAGGCGTTCAAAAGCAGTTAACGCCAAAACAGACTCGTATAAATACTTCGTACATATTTTCAAATGAACTTGAATATTATTTACTATAAAAAAAGTTCCCAATTTAACTAAAGTATAAAATATATTATCTACCCAAGTTTTGTTTTGTAATTTTTATATATATCTGATAAGTCATTCAATAAATTCCAGTTACATGAACTTATGGTTATTCGTTTAAAGTTATTCGTTTAAAGGCTTCGGTATTAAAATATATGGGATATTCAGCTAATGAATTTAATTATGTAATTATTTTGGAAAAATGAAAGTTTTTCTAAATATATAATATTAAATATTGCTAAAATAATTTAGTTTACTTGGATTAAAATGTTATGAACTGTATAAACTAAATAAACCCAAATGAAAATTATTATATGTTAACAAGCTTTGAAATGTGATTTTCATACATATATATGTATTCCGAATGGAAAGCAAATACTCAAGAATAAAAAATAGATTAGCCTACATAAAAAGCAGTACTACATTTTGAAATAAGGAGAAAAAAGTGTGTTGAACGTAATCTAAGGCCGTGAAGAGAGAAGACTGTAAATTTGAAGCGTGGTTAAGACGGATTTCGTGGATCTCGTAAAATATTTAAGGTGAAGTATAGAATGATATATAGGTCACGCTTGTCACGTTTCTTCATCTCGTTGAAACATAAACTAAATTTACTAAAATAACAATATACTTTGAGTTGGCAAATGGAAAGAAAACTCAGTTTTTAATGTATTCCGAACAGTCGACGCGATATTTTCTAAAATTATATTAAAGAAAATATCTGATGAAATAATGTCGATCCCCAATAAGATTATATTAAAGAAAGTTGTTCATGAAATAGTATCGAGGCTGGTAGGTTGACTAAAGGCAGAAAAATATAAGTATTTCCCAGCTTGATTTTCCGATTACAAAACACGTAGGCTAAAACACCAACACATGGAAGCCAAAATTCCAATTTTGATAAACGGTGGGTGTGTGTATCATTATAGATTAACGCGACCGCCTCGAGTTTTGACGATGAAATTGTTTATAATGCGGGCAATTTTGTTAGGAATCAAGTTTTAATATAATTTTTGGACAGAAGAAATTTTCCCACAAAATGGTGTCATTTGTTAAATGTCTATTATTTATCAGCATTGGAAGAAAAAATTGTGGCCAATGGAAACTTTGACCCTACATTGTATTCAAATATGTTAATAAGAGTATTACCGAAATTGACGTCTTCTTAAAATAATTCCTTGAGGTATTTTTCTACCCTGGTCCGGAAAATTACGTAAGTACCTAAAATCCATTAGTAGCTGCGCACTCCGCTGAGTGCTAAACAGTTATAAGAGCACAGGGACTATTGAGAATACCTAGCGGCAAAACTGTAGTACCGCGAAGGAAACAGAGTTGTTACCAAAATAGTGACTTGTGAAAGATAAATTACGCCACGAATGCTTTCAAAGACTAAATTTTCCGGCCAAGGATTTATTAACATATTTTATATTCACTAACCAAATAAATGGTTTAAAAACCGAATCGTCTCCAAATTTTCCAACCTTAATATGTTTAATTTGTAAACAATTTATCCGCCAAGTTTTTGTTATCTAAACATGTTAAAAATATTTAACTTATATCCGAATACAAAAATAATGAAATTGAAAATTCTACATATTGGCATTTCAAATTGACCCTATTTTTATTTTTCTGTGAACACGAACTATTTTAATATCGGATCAAGTATTTTTATTTCTCTGTGAACACACGAACTATTTTAATGTCAGATCAAGTACGCGAACAAACTGTCCCTTTCTACATAAATTCATGCATATGTAAAAATTCCAGCTTGCCTTTTTCTGACCTTCCAAACCTAGCCTGGCCAGAGATGAGCGTATGAGACAGAGTTTATACACAGAGTATATATAATATATATAAATATATATATATATATATATATATATATATATATATATATATATATGTATATGTGTGTGTGTGTGTATGCATAGAAAAACATATTTGGAAGGTAATAATTAAAAAAAACTATGCCCAATATCGTTATTAAAAACAATTCCGTAAAGATTTATAATTAATTTTATTGAATGTGATTGCTTTTATTATACATATTTTTAAGAAATATCTCATAAATACGTACCTAAATACTATAAGTCAATGGTATGTAGTCTATGTTATCCACATAGACTAGAATTTTGAATTTTAAAATCTTATCTAAGCATCTCAATGAATATGTAAATATTTAAATGAGTAGAATAAGTAGTATAGTACGACATATTCGAAAAAGAAAAATATTTCATTAAAAATAAAAATTTTAAATTGGAGATCGAGCCCATTCTATTTCATTTATTGCCCAATTCTACTATCAATGTCCAAGACCCTGGCATATATGAAAGAAATTCCGCAAAAGACAAAATATTTTGGAAAGTTGATGGATATTTTGATAGTAAAATATTAGTAAAAAACATATTATATGAGACAAATGTTGCATAAGAATATATGACTGACATCAATCTTAAATTTTAACGACAAAAGCTGATATTCTTAACGCAATTAATTGAGGAATTCCAAAATTCTATTGTATAATACACATACATTGTACACTACTCGAAGTATTATATCCAGTTTTATATAGTGTAAAGAACATGGTTTATAAATAAAATAAATTTTATAATCTTATACGAACTTATATGAATATAGAAAAACACAAAGGAAATATAAGAAAACATAATCATATTTTTTCAGTAGATATACACCAAGTTGTGATGGACGTATGCACCAAGTTGCCATGGACGTACGTATTATTTTATTCAATGGCTATACACGAGCAATCGGTAAAAAGTTGTCGTGTAGTTTATTCTATTTTTATTGTTACGTTTATACCTTTCTTGCGATTCTTGACATATGAAAAAATATTTATGCGCGTTAACGAAGGTAGTTTTCTTATATTTTTTTTATTTTAGTTATAAATTATATTTTATTTTTTGCTTCTTCTGAATTATTATTTTTTGAATTGTTTGCTATATCAGCCGTTTTAAAAAAAAATTAAACTTCTTTTCTCTAATATCAAATCCCTTTTCGTCGGTCTCCGTAAACTATATTCGGTATTCAATAAATGTATTAAACATATATATATATATATATATATATATATATATATATATATATATATATAGATAGATATATATATATACATATGTATATATATAAATATATATATATATATATATATATATATATATATATCTTATAATTTTTTTATTATTTTGCGCTAAAATATTCAGTTACCGGAAGTGAATTTTTTCGTCGTCCCACAAACCGAATAGAAAATGAGTAAGGTGGAATAAATTTTTAAGGAAATATTTAAACTTGCTCATAAGTAAATGAAAATACTAGAAAATAAATAAAAAGGAAAATATCATGAAAAACAACTGTACTACGTCCTGAAATACGCACACAAGTATTCTGAGCGTAATTTAAGGTCGCGAACAACGAAGGCTGTGAATTTGAAGCGCGGTAAGACGGATTTCGTGGGTCTCATAAAATATTGAAGATGAAAGATAGAATAATATATGGGCCACGCGTGTCGCCTTTCTCAATCCTGTTGGGACGAAAACTAAATTTAGTAAATTAATAATCTACTCTGTGCTATAAAAAGTGAAGGTAAATCTGTTGTTAATATATTTCAAACAATCAAAGTCATATATTATATAATATATAAAAGAAAATATTTCTTGAAATGGATCCGACAATAATATGTCAAAAATGGGCAGAAAAATAAGTATCTGTGATCTAGATTGTCTTGGAGCGCAAAGGTTAAAATATAATTGTTTTAAAACTATTGCACACCCCGCACTCGTGCGTTTTATAATCGACTAACATGCCAAGCTCAAGGTTTGACGAAAGAATATAATTCGGGTAATTTTCAAAATAATTAATTTTTAATATAGCTCCCAGGAAATAGTGATCTTCCTCAAAAAATAACACCATTTCTAAGTTTTATAAAATAATTACTATATTCTATATTTACTTTGGAAAAATTAGATACGTATACGTCGGTCGGTGCCCAGTATTTATATATGCACAATCAGTATAGACTATAAGTCGCAATTCTTGGCTAATTTCAGTGACTCGTTTTTTATCGGCAATGATTTAAATTAAAAAAAATTTACAATTGTTTGTTTACTTTTTATAAAAAATGTTTCACAATATCTTTCTTTTTTCGTATTGGCGACTGTACATAGCTTCCGTTTTATGTGAATCTTCTTGGTTCTTTTCTCTGCTTCTTACTGTTTGTAATTTTCTTGATTTTTTTATATTTTATTTTAATGATGAACATGATAAAAGTTGTAGTTCCAACAGCGACTGCAACTATTACAATATTAAATATCTGGCTTTCAATAAAGTGCCGAACTAAGTAAAAACCTGCACTGGTGCCATTGATTATGACTACTTAGCATGTGATTATATCGCACGCTATCTTTTATCACATTACTTAAATAGAAAAAACCTGTACTCTCTGAAATAACAACTCTACATATTGGCACATATATATATATATATATATATATATATATATATATATATATATAATTGTGTGTGTGTATATGTATTAAGGGTTAAATATTGTATTTAAAATAACTTAATAGCCATTTTAAAGATTAATATCCGCGGGACAGGTAATCAACGTCACTTTTGTAATTTCTACATGTTAAAATGAACTGTTAATTTGTTTGCACACATACAAAGAGTAAACTATATTATACGCGAAGCAATTTTCCTAAATGGACAGATTATTTAGCTAATGAGATTTTACGTGAAACATTTTAAAGAAAGAAATTTTTCATAGA
This sequence comes from Druceiella hillmani, assembly GCA_039881145.1. Taxonomy (NCBI): domain Eukaryota; kingdom Metazoa; phylum Arthropoda; class Insecta; order Lepidoptera; family Hepialidae; genus Druceiella; species Druceiella hillmani. The sequence continues at coordinate 14,332,254 of JAYKKI010000042.1, read as the reverse complement.
CATAATACAAATTCATTTTAAAAGACCAAGTCATATTTGAACTTGATTTCAGTCTTTTGTGTGGAATTTTTATGATTTTTTTACAAACTCAACTCATTAGTTGGGCATCTATTACTCATAAACTAATAAAAATTATCAGAGCTGAATATCAGCTCCGATAGTTTTTCTTTAAACTTTTTTCTACGTACTAATATTGTGAATATTTTTGTTTTGTCCAAAAATAGCTGTTTACCTTGTAGGTGTTAGAAATACGTAACTCTAACAGAGAATATTATTTTAAAGCGTAATATTTCATGAACAAATCCTTGTATTAAATCAGTGTTAATGGCATACCCTCAATAATGAGAAAAAATTGACATAATGGTAGCAAAAAGAGGAATATATTTACTTACAAAGTTAAGAAAAATCTAGAAACCAAATCTATTACAAATAAAATAAAAATAAATAATTACATTTTATTCATCCAAAGCGCTCCTCAAAATATTTTTTAATATTTCATACGATGAAATGGTTGCTAGCTGATTTTATCAATATAACGATATTTTTATTATCCATTCCTTCCTTTGCAAGACCGTCTAATAATGAAACCTCTAAGCGCTTTTTAACATATTAAACAAACGTGAAAACTCGATAATACTTTTGTATGCAGTTTTGAGTTTTTGTCATGCTCTCTAGTAAACTCACAAAAGATGAGGTAAAAAGTTCCCCCTTGGGAATTCCAATAATATCAGATGGAACTTGTATTGTAATGATTGACACATTATAGTACGTTAAGTGTAATTGTTAGCGATGCATTAAAATAGAACACAAATAATGTTTAATATAATAAATAATTAAACATAGTCTAATTACCAAAAAGATTACGAAGATGGCCGAATTAAGTCGAAAAGAGCCGACAATACACGAAGCTGGCCGAATATTAAGACGCGTCTTACCATCAGAACGTTTTAATTTCTGTCCAAAGACGCCTTTAGATGATTAACATCGAATTTAAGATACCTCCCTTAAATGTAAAGGGGTGACGATTATTTTCTCGTACGTCCCATGCGTAGGGTATCGATAAATAGGTTTTTCAGAAATATTGAGGGTATGCCGTGAACACTATTTTAACACAGAAATTCCTTTACGAAATATTAAGCTTTGAAATTATATTTTTTGTTTGAATTACATGTCTTCATCCCCCATCAGCTAAACAGATATTTATGCAAACAAAAATCATGCACAATAGTAGCATATGTAACAAAATTCAATGAAAAATTATCACAGCTAAGTAACTTCTATTGGTTTATGAGTAATAGTCGCCCAACTTATGACATGTAGTTGGATCTTTAAAAGATTCATAAAAGCTCCATAGAAATGACAAATTCAAGTGTAAAAACAACTTTGTCTTTTAAAATAAATATTTATTATGTCTTTTAAATATATAATCGGCACTATACTTATATATCAACATGGTGAGAAATAATATTAATAAAGTATACACCACGTTTTTATGCTTGTTAAATATATGGTACGTAATATATTTACATTGTAAGAAATTAATATTTGTTACTAGTTTAATGCAATATTGTAGTGAGAGTTGCGTTTGTATTCCACGGATTTTTGTTTCACGAAACGTCGAAAAAACCGCTCACCCCCGTTGTGATTTTGCCATATCCACATTACCATATCAATTGTGCAATATCCTGAAATAATTATATTAATCTTATTACATATAATCGTTGGTGCGTCTGTTAGCGATCATGTAACTTCTAAATAACTTGACCTATTGAGATCATATATATATATGAGACCATATTCACACAATATATCTGTTTTATTAAGATGATTATTCTCAAATTCTTTATCAGTAATTTTGGTCGATCATAATATTTGTCGATTTTGTACAGAAAATAAAATTAAAAATCTGGACCTGATAGGTGGCATAGTGTTTCAAATAGTGGAATATTGTCTGTCAAACCAGCTACTTTTTTTATATTATTTTTTTATTTTAAATATATTATTTTTTATTGTATTTCTTGATTTTCGTTGTACTTTTTTTTATACAAACAATAATTTGGAAGGCTTCCAGTAAGTCTGAAATAGAGCGGGTTTTTTTGTGAAGAAGATAATATGATAATACAATTACTAATTACGATGGAATTAAAAAAATATATTAATTATATTACCCTCTTTAAAAACATGTAATATTTGTGAATACCGATTTAATAATATTATTAGCAAATCTTTTAAAATTTTTCTTCATTTTGTGGGGCAGAAACCTAAAAAGCCTATTTGTCAATAATAAAATATTTTTGACAAATTAGCTTTTTAGGTTTCCGCCCCACAAAATGAGGAAAAACGAAAATTTATATGATTACTTGATTGTTCGTCCGTTCGTCTGTTTATCGAAGCCCTCTTTTTCTTAGAAACGGCTTAAGATGCCAAGTTGAAATTAATGTTGTATACTGAAGCCTATAGCCTTGTATTGCTGCGAAAAATTCAAGTTTTCTGGTCCATGCAACAAAAAGAAATGCCCCCTTAAAGCGTATTTTTTCTGTTTACAAAAGAGTTTTGCTCACCGATCATCAAAACCTATAAAGTACATATATAATAAAAGGAAAATAAAAAAAATCTAACGGTTTCTGATTTTATGCAAAATTATATTTTTAAATTAGTTGTTTTGCCTCAAATAGCCACACGCCTAAAAAAACTAAATACGACCCCAGCCGCTACCAAATACCACGCGTCTGCTTGTAGGTTAACATCAGATAAGGCTTTATACCACGGACGAAACCTATGCAAATATTTGCCGCAACGACCGTGCTTGTCGATTCCAGCCAGGATACACATCACGCGCGTTGTCAGAGCAGAGCTACATGAGTGTCCGTATGTTGCGTCAATCACGTAGCGATGAACACATGAAGAACCTTATCAATTTTGGTTCAGTTAGTTTAGAATTATTATTGGCGATTTTCAGCGAAAGCGTGTAGGCGTCATGTTGGTAGAATGCTAAAATAAATCAATTTTTTGAGGAAAATTGGAATCGTGTTTAGAGAGTTTGAGTAATTATTGCTTGAGTGTTCAGTGCACTAATTCGACGTGTTCCAAAAACAAATTTCACTTTTCATTTGTTTTGAGTAACTTTGATAAGATAATATTGATAAGAAGGACAAAAGTGTTTAAAAAAATTCGCACGAAATAAGTGTTGCAAGTTATTGACAAATTAATCAATAATCATTAATTAAAATTTAAGTAGTAATTATTATATAGATAAACTTTTTCAAATGCATTTTGCATTAAAATTACAAATTACTACATCTTCAGTTCTAGTGGGTCAATTGAGAAGAAACACGGGCTTTGTCTAATTACCTGAGGTCATATGAAAGCTAATACTTCATTAAACTCTTATATGGTTCTTGCGTGATGCGCGAACAACTAACTCACGCATAGTCAAGCAGAGAATATATTCAAAAACAATTCTTTTGTGTTACTTTTGTCAGTTCCTCTTGACCAATTTTTTGAAAATATCTTTGTACATACCAGTTCAAAATTACTGTTTAATGTACATATATATATATATATATATATATATATATATATATATATATATATGTATATGTATATATACAAGAAGCAAACAGTTTTAGCATGAATTAGAATATGTTTGAGCCTAATATAATAAAAATTATTTAAAATAACGTTTCTTTGAGTTTTAGTTAATAAATAATTGTGTAGTAACAATTACTGCAAAGTACTCACTACGTGAATGTGTAAATTATTTGCCTAGTATATATTTCGAAGATATAATAATATAAGTTTTAAAAAAACTAAGAGTTTTTAAAATTTACACACCATAAGAAATTCATAATCCAGCAGATCATATTCAGTTATGATAATAATTTTTGTTTTATGTAGTGAGTACTTTCCAGATATATGAAAATAGTTTAGCTTGTCACAAAAATAGTTTGGCTTGTTTCGAAAATAGTTTTGCTCGTTTCGAAGATAGTTAACTTGTTTCGAAAATAGTTTGGCTTTTTTTGTAAATAGTTGTACTTACAGTTTGAACACGTACTCGTTATTCATAAAAAATTATCACTTTGCAGTGTAAACTGTCTTTGTATCAAAAAATGCTATTCACCACAATATTTGTAATAGACCTATTCCTACAAAACGGGATATTCGAATATTAAACAAAAATCACGATCATTTTATATCTAGGGGAAATAACATTAAAGTTTTTCTGAAAAAAATTATTTCAAATTATTTAGACTTTATAAATATGCATAACCGCGCCCAACTTAAAATATTATTACCATTAATAATATTTTAGTGAAACAACCTTGATATTCATACGAAGGAACAGACAGGAAGACGGACTTGGCGAAGCTATAAGAGTTTCTGGTTTGGTAGCGGAGTCCTGAAAGAAATTTTAACTTGAAATCAACCTCCTTATAATTTATTACTAAACCATATATAACTCATTTTGGGATATATGTAATTAACGGTATAAATCTAAAATACAATGCTATAGAGGATTCCAATCCCGTCTGATGAAATGTACATTCATAAATAATTTAACATAATTCATACTTATTATAGTAGTGTTAATTAATAATTATGCTAATTAATATAGCACGGAAAAATACCCTTAAATTATAATTAAAATTACTTAACTACTTATTGGAAGCGAAATTAAACATGTATTCATAACCATTAAAATTGTTTGGCATTCCAGTTGACAGTGATACGATGTCCTAGGCACGATGTTGATAATGGTACAATTATTCCTCTCAAACTCTTATTACCTGACAAAGTTGTTATATTAGAATTTGTGTAGTAGCTCGTTATACTAAATGTTACAAAATCCTTATAACGTCAACAATAATGTAGTTATTATATTTGTACGGTCAAAGAAGAAGTTAACTGTACATTCAAAAATATTAATATATAAACAATTCTTAAGTTTGTGTAGAGCAAAAACCGTGAAAAAAAGATTAAAGTAATATAAGAAATAAGTTTTTCTAAGGATAGCCATTATACCATTCCTATTCACACTTTATTTAAATAATTGTGGTTTTATTATAATAAAGAGCGAAATTTTTAAAAAAGTTTGAAAAATATTTTCGAGACGAAACTGAAATTACGATAGTTGAATCAATGTTCTTCGAAAAAATTTGCATATTTTTTTTTATAAAATATGAGACTCCACTTTTCTTAAGTCGAGTCTAAGAGTACTTTTGGTATAGTTATTTTATACCTTACATTGCTTCTTTGAAAATTCCCCCACGTTCCTTTTGTCTAAACATATAATCGAGTTCCAAATGCGCTACGTAAACCGTTTACCACAGCTTTGAAACTGAAACAAAGGGCTGATTAAAATCGATTACCGTTGAAAGCGAGTAATGTACGAAAGCACTGAGTACAGTACGAAGGCACAACTTTATCTAGGCCACGTTTGAAGTGTTTGGTAATAGGAATTCCTTTTTTACTAAATAATTGCCTCTGGTGTATTTCATATAACAATTTATTTAGCGAAATTTAATCAATTATTAATGTATTAAGTATATATAAGTGGTGGCTAAATATAGAAATATATTTAAATTTTTTTATATAGTCGCGCATTGCAGAGTTTCCAACGCGTTATGAAAATTTCCAACGTGTGATAACACATAACAAGAGATATATAAATATTAGGTACTGCTAATAAATTATACCTTTGAACATTTTTCCACTATAAAGTGCAGTGCTTCGTTTTAGGTTATTTATCAATTAAATCGTAATTAAAAATAATTTGTTTAACAAAAAATATAATTTTTATTCGCTATGGTTTCAAAATTGAAATGAATGGTATCACATTCCTAGCTTTAGTTTCAAAATTTAAATGAATGGTAACACAATAAAAATCAAACATACAGAGGATAAATAAAATAAGAAAATTAAAGATTTCTTTTCACACATTTTTTCAAGAGGAACACAATACTGTGCATCCTAAAGGCCGATGTAACTACACAAGATAATTATTTTTTATTACAAATAGCGAATCAGATGGTAAATAAATAGAGAACAACATAAAAGACCGTATCTACTTTAATTTAAATATAACGAAATTTGTGCATACTGTCATTATCATTGCGGCTTCATAAGAATTTTAGCTTCACAATCGTTACGACGCCAAAATTTGATGTTTACCTATCACACAACTGAAGTCTCAAATTTAAATAAAAATCAAATTTAAAAGGACAATACGAGACGAGTTATGATGTTTTAACGAAACAAGTCCGGAAGAAAAATTCTTTCTGAAATTTCCCGACAATAATTATATTAATATACCGCAAGGTGCGTCATGGTAATTACGTACAAATGATCGTAAGTTGTAAAGCAATTTAATCATAGCTTTCTATTTTATAAAACAACTAATAAAACTTTATAACAATTATTTTGAGTAGAAGAAAATCCTAAAGGTATCAAATTGAGAGAAATTATGTAATTAGGTTTTTATATGAAAAGACGGAAAATAAATATTTCCGTAATACAAAAATACACATTTGCATATATTTGTTTTACGCAGACACCTCTTTAGTCAAGAGGTTGGAAAAATAACGACCTTTCAACGATCGACAAAAAAACGGCACTTTTTATAATCCCTTGAATTTTAAATATATTATCTGCCACGAGATTTCATCTATGTTAAATTCTTTCAGTAAACTATATAATTTTCAATATTAATAATAAATCAAACAAAACAAACCAACTATGTAACAAAAACTAACATAAGAGTATCTTTCATCGCTAAAAATATCCATATGTAATGACATATTCACAAGATAAATTCATTATATAAAATATAAAAGTAAATATGAGAGAAACAGCATTAACTCTTTAAAGTCTTTGAATAAACTCCATAATTTTCAACATTAGAAATAAAACACATATACAACTCATAGGACACAATCGCCTATATAACAAAAACTAAAGTACGAGTATCATTTATTGCTTAAAATTATTCAAGAGTAATGACATATTTACAAGACAAATTCATTATATAAAATATAAAAGTAAATATGAGAGAAACTACATTAACTCTTTAAAGTCTTTTAAACTCCATAATTTTCAACATTAGAAATAAAACACATATACAACTCATAGGACACAATCGCCTATATAACAAAAACTAACGTACGAGTATCATGTATCGCTCAAAATTATCTAAGAGTAATGAAATATTTACAAGACAATGTGAATTGACAATTTTCAATAATGTAATATTCCGTGGTAGGTGTGATATTTTCGGGTCTTCGATAAATATATTTTGTTTTATTTTTATTTATCTAAATTAATTATTTCCAATCCTCAGACTTTTTCATTTATTATATTCTCTTATCAATAATTTGATTGCATTTATTTTAATATGTACTAAAGTAAAAATTATGCTTTCCTAATACTAGACAAGATTTTCTGCTCAGGTTCCTTTGCAGTTTAATTTTTGGCTTTGCAGATATATAATTTGTGAAAAAGGCCAACTGAAAAAAAGTTCAAAACATCTTAGAAAAAGTGAAAAAAAATTATTTTTATTGTAATTATTGCGTAACTGTTTCCTACAGAGACTAATTTGCTATTATCATATTTTTATCAATTTATCATTAACAGACATACGGGACATATTTATATATCTTAATAAATGATATCAAAGTTGACTGTGAAATTATAGATACGTGTTTATTAATTTATTTCATTCTTAACATTTCATCCATCTAGTTTCTAAAACATGAACATTTTGAATATTGTTCAGCTTTTATCCAATACTGAATTAAAATTTCAATATCGCACATACTCTCTCACATTATATAGTTTGAAGTTCAGAATTCACCGTATTGGAAATTCGAGTTAACCCTATTGTTGTTTCTCTCAACAGACGTCAATTTTAATACTGGATCAAGCATGCGAATAAACCGTCCCTTTCAACCTAAATTCAAGCGTATAACGAAGTAGCAGCTGACCTTACTCTGACCTTCCAATAAAAACCCTGCAAGACACTATCCCAAGTATGTGGGTGTGGGAAAGGATTTTCACAAATGGTATATATGAAATATATTACATAGAAGTACAGACTGAAATGCCTTGTATGTGACTCGTCTGTTTGTTATCGGTATACTGTTTGCTTAGTAATAAGTAAAATATTGAAGCTGTGCCAATTATCTCTTGATAGCTTAAACACGATCATCTTATTTACCTATTCTCTATTCTGTACTCAACTTGTTTGTGTATGTGTCTATTTATTTGATATTAAAAATATAACAAGCAACGCAGGGGAACGACTTTTGTAGGTGGTGAGTCAACAGCTGATAACTGCCGATATTTTGACCCCAACAGGATCAGTAGGGGGCAAAATATTATATTATATAATTATATATAGATTCAGCACGCTTATCGTCTAAATGTTTTTCATCTCCTTCACCGCGTTTTCAATCGTATGTTCCGGCGTTCTCTACGTTAGCATATTGTAAAATACGTATCGGTAGGAGTAGTATAGAATCACTCCAATTTTTGTAGGACAATTGATATAATATATCTAACTCACATATAAAACACACACATAAAAACGCGCGCGGGTATGCGCATACATACGTAAACACACTCACACAAATATATATATATATACATATAGTTCACCCGACGGGAACATGAGGATGAAGTGGACGTTGGCAGTATTATATATATTATATAAGATTTATTGCTCAGGGCTAGAGAATAACTGTGGAGAATCTAAGGAAAATCTGTTGAAAATTGCACGAATTTATAAAGGATACCCATAATAATATATAATATGAATTTTATGATTATTAAATAAAATGAAATATTTATAATTATTGTTCATTTATTTTAAAATGTAACTTATTTTTGTCGAAAATCAATTCCACGACAGCTACGCCGAATGCCTTCTCGAATTCATTGGGAGCTTCGACGTCAAAGGTACGTGTAAGCCACGCGATTGAAATGAAAAGACGGTTTAAAATTACTGTCGTTTCTATGGCGATGTTGTTTGTTTTGATAAGTCGACATTTGTGTATTAACTTTGTATTTTAATATTTTTTTATATACATTCTTTAATTAACTATTGGTTAGTGCTCTCGTTACTTGAACGAACTTGTAACGGTGAGAAATTTATGTGACGAAATTAGCCGCTCTTTCGACATCATCATATGTAAGAGCTGTTACTTTTAATAGTTATTTTTAAATTTAATTAAATATATATATTAGTGCGACTCTGAATTAAGTATTATCGCAAAATTGTAACAAAACTTCTAAAGGTGGATACCAGACACACATACAAATACATGCGTATTTCTTATGTCTTTGTCCTTTCCGACACTTGCTAAGGTTTCTCCTTTTACATCCAAGGTCGTAGAAGACATATAACTACAACGTGTGCTTGTTTATACATTACTCCGTTCATCTGAAAAGCGTATATTATCAGATAAAATAAATATCATGTTCATTATTTAAAATAAAATATGGTTTTAAAATTGAATTGCCTCACTCTCAGTTCAGAAAATATAACCATCGCTTTCTGTCCTAAATTGTTGTCATTACAGACACAATAATTAATGTGCTAATAAAGAAGATTATAATGTTCGAATTTTCGCAGTCGTGCAAAATCTAATTGTTATATTACCATAACCTAGTAATTTTGTTCTACATAATTTTGTATTAAACCCTGGAAAATTTTAGTTATATTATTCAGTTAATAGTCCGGGAATCAGTTCAAACATGCGTGTGACAAAAGACCCACTGGAACAGAATAATTTTACAAAAATTCTCTTGAAATTAATACAATACGAGTAAACCAACTAACTTCTTAGTCAAAATTCTTCTCTTAAAAAAATTTTCGTTTTTTTTTCTATATCGAATTATGTTTTTTCTTAAGACAAACAAAGTTCCGTGTCTCTAGTAATTCATTCGTTCTAAAATGAAATATCCCACAAAATGGTAAAAAAATACATCAAAAATTACATATATCCGTGAAATCTAGACAGCACAACAAAAAAACATTTGCAACAACAAATATATCTTAAATATATATTAGAATAGTAAATTTAAAAAATATAATTCATGGTTCTATTGAAAGAAGATCGAAAAATTTGTGAAGGCGCTATTAGAGTAATCCAACACAAGACAATTTATATCTTTGCTCGAATACCGTTTGCTTCTCAAAATGACTATCGATTAGGAAAAAAATTCTTATAGTATTAAAAACAGTCACTTGACAACTTCTGTTCAGAAGTTTAAATCTGCGCCCTCGCTCTCATTTCCTGAGTTCTAATAAATAAATCTTAAGATCCTCAGGAAAACTTTCATTAAAAAAAGTTCTTTCAGTTTGACTAAATACCATGACCATTTTTTTTAATACTATGCTTTTGACGTGAGAAAGTCTTATAGTACAGTATGGTGGGTCATAAATGAAAAACTTCGTGGGTGGGACTCGCTATAAAATATTGTTATGTCATTCGATAAATCGTTTCAAAATCCGGAATACATCCATCAGTACTGTGCTATATGAGGTACCTGGGCTGAGGGATGGGATGCCGCGAATCATATTGTAGAGCGCGTCTCAGTTTACTGATGCTATTTGAATTCTAATACAATCTAATCAAACGAGATGAACGAAATAAATACCAGACGGCGGCATTGCATAAGTGCTTCTATTTGTTAAGCACATGTAGGCATACAAATAAAACTTAGGAAATATTCTACAGACAAAAAGATGGCCTAAGTTTTAACTTAAACTGAAAGAGTTATTTAAGTGAGAGTTTTTATGTGGTACCGGAACAGATTGAAGGCGGACAAAATACGTGTAAGTTTCAAAGAAGCATAAATACCATTATTTATTCAAAAATTATTATTGTATTTTAAAAATATTTATTCAAAAATTTCTTAAACCAGTAAACGAATTTGTGTTACATTTTTATAACAGCGCAATTTGATATCTTTCAATACTGAAAAGATTTTGGACCTATGTGGGATTGTTCGAACGATGCCTTACATCGTTCGAGCATTAGTTAATTGGCTTTTATATCAAAAATAATTCTAAATGGGAATGGAGCTATTAAATATAGCTCAGGTATAAAACATAAGTTTGATAGAAAGGTTTCACTCTCAGTAATTATTCCACTTTCTTAGAAAAATATAATAATAACGTGTATAATAATAACAATCTTGTATGGCTAAATTTTGTAACAAAAATTCCGAAACAAATTTATAAATTCAGATTACATAACACATGAATTCAAATATAATGCCAAGAATACGTCCAATGTCTTGCTCCTTAAAATACCACATCAAATACAGTTTTAACTTCCATTTAAGACAGCACTCTAATTAATTTGTCAGCTCGTGTTAAGATCTAAGAATATTCCTTTTGCACCCAATGAAATTATCTTCATGTCTTATATCAATCCTAGAATAATCACCGTTATAATTCAGGAAACAGACATAGTATTAAAAGGTAGTTCGACCTGCGATCATTCTGGTAAAATCTACAGACAGATAAAAGTCTTCTCGTACCCATCATAGACTTAAATCGCACGCAAGTCAACCTTATACTACCCCTGTCGAAAAAAGGAATAAGAAGTTTTATCCTATATGTATTATACTAAATAAATTAAATGTACCTGCATGTGTTTATCTAACAACTTCGTTATGTTTTCTTCTGATGACTTCCGGTCGGTAATTCTGTCCTTGAATCTGTTGGAAAAATATTTAACAACATTCCTTTTTTATAGGATTTTCCCTTTACTGTGGAGTCAATTAATGGTATAGGCACAACACTAAACCAATATTGGCGCTTGAATTGAAATTTCAAATCGCTGCTATTATGTGAAACATTAACCATCTAAACATAATTTTACGCTCTTCTAACCTAACCTTTATTGAGTAAGACGAGGTTCAAATCTTAGGTCGCTGCCAATCACGATTCTTGTTAACGATATCGGCGATACTGTGTAGACAGCGCGTTAAAGGTATACATCTTTTTTGTTGTCAGATACGTAGCGGATTGCGTAGGCTTTAACGTGATATCGATGTAATTTTTCGAATGGTATACGGTCTACGTCTTGACGTAGCCAAGTAATCGATTATGGGTTATATTTCCGTTAACGTTTTTATTGAACTTTGCTCTGTGCCAATTTATACGCAGATTCAATTGATTTATCGTTTACAGCTACATTGTATTGAAGGTTAAACTTTTTATTTTAATATTTTACTGCTAATTTATTTTTTCCTTTACTAGAAATGACTGGCTTTATCTTCGTATTTTTAGAAGTCTTAAATGTACTTCTTACTAGTATGCATGTTTATGTACAGCTGAAGGAACGCGAATACCCGAAAATAGAGAAAAAATATAGCAGCATTGGTAAAAAACGACACAAAGTTCTGAAATAAGATGATAAAGAAAGCATTTCGAGCCTAATCCAAGGTTGTGAACAATGAAGGCTGTAAACCTGAAGCTTGGCTAAGATGGATTACGCGGGTTCAATAAAATATTTGAAAAGAAGTATGGAATGACATACATATAGTGTACTCCACATATAGTGTATCTTTCCACTAACTTGAACTACAAAATATATTTCGTAACATAAGCATTTATCTTCAGGAATGAAATGTAACTAAAAAGATGTTTTGAAGGGAAAATTTCTTTAGGCGCGTTGAGCCATTTTTGTTAGTGGAAAATCTTATGGGCGCGCGTCACCGACATGGCTAATGTTAATAGTAAATTTGAAGCTATGAGTATGCCGTGTTGCATATGTATTGTATATACTCACACACACACGCACTTATACAAATACATATTTATATATATATATATATATATATATATATATGTGTGTACATACACCAACACATTTCAAATACGAGAGTTCGCGTTACCAACATCCTGTTATAGCAGTATATATGTAGCTATAAGGGTAACGTGTTGTGCAATATTGGGGCTATGTATATCTATACAAGTAAAGTTAAATTGACTACGTGGAAAGTTCAATGTGTGTACACTGTGCATCGTTTAAATGATGTTTTAGTTTGATTATTATTTTATTTGTTTGATTGTACGATCACTGTGCAGTACAACAACGAGTACTAAATATGTTAATATTTTTATATAATAAAATTAATGTAAAAAACAAAGCATTTATTTTTAAATATTACCAATATTGGCTTCAATATTTGAGTTTAAAAATTTAATATTATTTTTTTAATATTTGACCTCTGCTATATATCATGTAATGAGTATTTCATGGTGGTTTAGTATTTATCTTATTAGCATTGTAAAACAGATTTCTAGTTGTTCGATAATATTTTTGTCGCGGATTATAAAATTTTTAATTTAAAAAACCATTGTTATTTTGTAGTTTTAAGTTTTCACTTCTGTCGGCAGTCCCCATGAATGCCTAATATACTATGCTTAATAAAGTATCAATACATATAGTAAAATGGAAGAATTATTATCATAACTATGGTTAGGGTTATCAAACCGTATTTCAACTTTTAGTCTTACATTTAAATTAATAATATTTTTGAAAAGTCCACGGAAACAAAATTACAAGTACCGTTTGTCGTTACTATATATATGTAGATATGATTAGGTTACTATGACTATCCAAACATGTATATAAATATGCAAAACTTATAGCAATTGGCGTTTCACAAAAATCGCCTAACCGATGTTTGTTTTAAATATGGTTTACCCAATGACTTCTATAGACAAAAAGATTAGTAAAATCTTGAAAAGTTTGAAAATTTGTGACTTTCCATACTTATCTTTACGAAAGTGTAGATTTATATTATTATTACTAAAATCGCAGGTCATTCAGCATTCCTAAGCAAAATTTTTTATACACGTCATGTGCTTACAAAATATAATACTGTGTTGCGTACACTATTGGGTACTTGACTAAATTTTTTTTATTTCATTAATCATTTCAAGGTACAAGCTGATGAAGAGTGAAAAAAGTTTTAATAATCTTAAAAAATTAACGAGTTATAAAGGTTTAAATTTAACCTTTAGAGAAGGACGGCAATACTGTGTTGTGAAGTCATTTTTAATATTGCATATTATATTCTACGAGAGGAAACGAGACAAAGATATATCCAACTCTATCCGTATCTTCAAATTTAGAAGCCTAAGTAAATTTAGAAGTAAATTTAGAAGGCTTTTAATTAACTTATATTTCACAATATTGTACGAAAAATATCAAAATTTAGAATGAGCCAACTACCATATTATAGGTCTACTAAATACAGGTCTAATAAATAATTATTAAAGAAGCTAAATAAAAGCTTAAAATAGTAAAAAAAACATACAAAACCTTTTTTAAGGGTTTTAATGTAAGGGATGCTGATATTTATATCTACGTTAGGTCGATAATTGTATATACATTAATCTTAATTGTAATTTTGATTTAAATACGTTAATCGTACAAATAATGCTGAATTTTATCAGGCCGTAAGTACATTGCATTCAATTTCGATGCGGAATAATAATAATACTTTGCAATGGAATTACCATTTTCTAATAAGTTTATGTGTGATTACCATTTTCTAATAAGTTTATGTGTCATTTTCTAATAAGTTTATGTGTGATTAGAATGGAATTACCATTTTCTAATAAGTTTATGTGTGATTACCATTTTCTAATAAGTTTATGTGTGATTACCATTTTCTAATAAGTTTATGTGTCATTTTTTAATAAGTTTATGTGTGATTAGAATATGACGTAAAGATATTAATTTGAATTTGTGAATGAAAAAATTGATTAAAAAAGAAGAATTTTTTTTTTTTTTTTTTTTTTTTTATATCCTGCTACTTAGCGATCTGTTTGTTTCAAACAATAATCTAATGTGTTGTCAGATTTTCATCAGCTAAATTATTCTTAGCAAAGACATGCACCCAACGGTGCAATCCTCATATTTTGTCCGCGAATCTTGTCGCAAGTTCAGATACGCTATTCCTCTTAAGGCGGGAGAATCTTAGACTGCCCTCTCCTTGAAGTTCAGCAGCTAGTTCGTTCATATGTTGGTCCAGTCTGAGTTGATATTTCTTGCTGTTTATTTCAATTTCGTCCTTCACAGTTCTCAGATTTAAATCTAGGTTCACATATTTGTTGCTTATGTGGGATGGTATATTAAACATGGCTCTCATTGTTTTACTTTGGAACCTTTCAAGTATTTCGATGTTACTATGGCTGGCTGTGCCCCAAAGCTGAATGCCGTAAGTCCATATGGGCTTCAGTATCGTTTTATAGATAGCCATTTTACTGGAATCTGTCAATTGTGATTTACGGCCGATTAGCCAGTACATGCTGCGGAGTTTGCTGTCTAGTTGCTTCCTTTTAGTCCATATATGTTTACGCCAAGTGAGTCGACGGTCGAGGTGCATACCCAAGTATTTGGCGTCATCTGATTGTGGGATCGCTGTATCAAAAAGTTTTACAGGTGGGCAGGTTTTTCTTCTAAGTGTGAAAGTTACTTGGGCTGACTTATCTGTGTTGACTTTAATACGCCACTGCTGGCACCATGCTTGGATGAGAGAGATATGGGATTGGAGGCTTTCAGATGCGGAATCGGGATTATCATGTGACGAAAGAAGTGCGGTATCATCTGCGTATGTCGCTGTGGTAGTGTTGGCATAAGTAGGTAGATCTGCTGTAAATATCAAATAGAGTACTGGTCCCAGTATACTACCCTGTGGAACTCCTGACTTAATTGGGTGCATTTCTGATGTTTCGGAGTTATATTTCACTTCGTAGCATCTTTTTCCAAGATACGATTTAATCAACGGAAAAAAGGAGTGCGGTAACATTTTTTTAATTTTAAAGAGAAGCCCAGTATGCCATACCTTATCAAATGCTTGGCTAATGTCTAAGAAGACTGCGGAGCAATATTGTTTATTTTCCAATGCTCTACTTATGACATCAACCAGCCTATGCACTTGCTCGATAGTTCCGTGGCCCTCTCTAAATCCAAACTGATGTGTTGGTATTATATTTGCTAAGTGTTCCCTCATTCTGTTAAGTATTATCGTTTCCAGTAATTTTCCAATTACCGGAAGGAGACTGATAGGTCTATAAGATGACACTTCTTGAGCAGGTTTACCTGGTTTCAGTATCATTATTACCTGTGCTATTTTCCACTGGCTTGGGTAGTAGGACTGTCTTAAACATGCGTTGAAAATAGCGAGTATGAACAGTATTCCTTTTTTTGGGAGGTGTTTCAAAAGTGTCGCGTCGATAAGGTCATAGCCAGGGCATTTGCCTTCCTGGAGTTTTAGGATTTCCCGCCTCAGTTCATTTGGTGTCACATGCTTAAGTGGTAAGCACATTTGAATAGGTGTCTTTAAGTACTCCTCTATTTCATTGTCCAGATATTGATTACTGCTGGGAAACGGTTCAAAAACTTCATGTAGGTGATCAGCATATCTGTTAGCTTTTTCACTATCAGAGCGAGCCCAGGATCCCGTTTTTGTTCTTAGCGGTGTGACTTGTTGTTTGGGACGCTTTAGGTTTTTGGTAGCTTTCCATAACGAGTAGTTTGTGTCACTAGTATGTGTCAGTTTTGTGAGATATGATTGTAGATTCTCATTTGCCAATTCTTTGATTAGAGTTTTAAGATGTTGTGTGGCTTTATTTAAGGCAGTCTTGTCTCTAGGATAGTGAGTGTTTTGCCATACTCTGCGGAGTCTACGTCTTTCGTTTATACAATCCTTGATGAATTCAGGGTACACATGCTCTATAGCAGTTCCCGTTTTGTGATGGGATGTAGCCCTGTTTGCAGCGTCATGAATCAGTTTGTTTAGTCCTTCTATAGCCCGTTCTATTTGGTCAGACGTTTTCAGTGAGATCCTGAGCTGTATTTCCGTTGTGATGATATCCTGATATTTTTTCCAGTTAGTATTCTTATTGTAGATTTTAAGTGGTACTTCTGTTAGTAATATCTTACTATATACCCTTAGAACAATAGCAGAGTGGTCTGAGATAAGGTCAAAGTCAGGTTCTGTTTTAGTGTTATTTATTGCAATGTTTCTAGATATGAAAAAATCCAGCAAATCGGGTATTTTTCGTGGATCTGTCGGCCAATAGGTAGGTTCTCCAGTGGACAAGCAATCAAGATTAAGATCTTTCACAGCTTGATAGAGCGACCTTCCTCTAGTTGTTATAAGTCTAGATCCCCAGAACAGGTGTTTAGCGTTCCAGTCGCCCCCACTTATAAAGCGATGTCCGAGTATAGAGAAGAAATCTTTATATTCTTCTTTTGCCATCTGGTGTTTAGGAGGGCAATAAACTGCAGCAACGGTAATGTCCGAGCTATTGTCATACACTTTAATAAGAGAGGCTTGTATCTTGTCAGTTGAGAAAGGTTCAAGCGGGTGATGTTTTATATTTGATTTTAAGATCACTGCCGTTCCTCCATGCGCTTTTCCCGATGGGTGGTTGGTAGCATAAACTGTGTAGCCCTTTATTGAGATATGGCTTTTGATGGTAAACCTAGTCTCAGATATTAATGCCACGTCAATCTTTTTCATGTGTAGAAACATTTCCAGCTCTAGTCGTCGAGCGACCAGTCCGTTGGCGTTCCATGTGACTATTTTAAGATTTAGATTATTTCTTAGTCTGGCTGCTAATAAGCTGGATGAAACGATCCATCATGTTGTCTACCATGGTTAGCATCATAGTTTGTATTCTGTTGAACATTTGTTCCAAGATGTCACTTAGTTGTTGCGTTTGAGGTAATTGGTCTGGCTTAGTGATGTTTTCCATTCTACTTTTAGTGATTTCAGCGTAAGTTGAGGTTGTTCTATTATAATTTTTGAATTTCCTTGGCTGCAAATTGTCCATTTCAGGCATTCGCTTAGTTTGGTTTGTATGTTTATATGTTTGTTTTGGTTGGATTTTCAATAAGTGCTCTTTATATTGCTTGTATTTTAGGCATCCCCTGTAACTAGCTGGATGTTTTTCTAGACAGTTTGCACAAGTAGCTTCCGTTTCCCTTGTTTTGGAGCAGCTGGTGGTTGGGTGGTCGTCTCCACATTTGACGCATCTGAATGGTCGGTAGCATTGATTTTTTGAATGACCGAACCTTTGGCATCTTTTACATTGTAGAATTTCCTGTTTCTTATAAGGTGCTTCAAAAGATACTTTCATATGATTGAGGTATTTTATTTTAAAAATATCTTTATTGTTATTCTTTGGCTCCAGGTCTACATAAAATAGGGGTAAGGGTTCTTTTGTGTTTCGATGACGTACATTTACGAGTTGCCTTACTTCGTGTCCATGTGCTTTGAGTCCTTCTTTTATTTCAGAGATGTCTTCTGAGCTATGGAGGCCTCGCAGAACAACTCTATAAGGTCTTTCACTTTTTATCATGTAAGTATAATGGCTGATATTGTCTGTGATGAATTTTTCTCTTATCATTTTGTATACTTCTATACTTACTGGCATTACTTTCACAACGTGTCCTGACCTGAGAGTGGTCATAGTAAAATTTCCTTCTGTTGTTATTCTTAACAGCAGGTTTTTAAGGGAATTGATATCCAGGACCCCAGTTACAAAGATTGGTTCTGGTTTTGGTGGCTTTTCTGTTTCTATTATATCCGGATTATATTCCACTTCACCTAATATTTCAAATTGATTTTGGGTAGATATTCCGTATTCAGTCGTGTTGGTCTTTTTCTTTAAGTTTTCTGTCTGTGGTGATTTTGATTCCATTCTTTTTCTTTTGGTATGAGGTATTCGGTCTTGTTGCCAGGTGTTTTTGTCTTTGTCAATCGATTCAAGAATGGTTTCATGAGCATTTACCATTTGTGGTATTGCTCCGATAGAGTTGCTACGTGTTTTTGTAAATATGCTCTTATGAAGAGTTTGTTGGATCATACTTGGGTTTGTGTTTGTTTTATTTTTTAAGTTATCATTCATTTTGTTCCCACGATAATTGGACGAAATAACAGGTCACTTAGGGGTAACGCCATTCCCTAAGAAGGCAGAATACAACTACGTTTACCAGGTCCGTAGAGGTTGGCGCTAATGCTGTTCATCCATACAGCCATGCATCCAGTTGGCACGTTTCCCACCATTGGATTTGGGTAATTTTTGAAGAGGTTTTCTTCCTCGTGGTCCGGGCAATGAAGCCAAGACCGCCGCTCTTGAGTGGTTTACGGATTAGGAAGGTCATTTCCTACCTCCTTATGTTATCTGCTGGCTAAGCGTCGCAGTGTTTTGAGTTATTTACCGCCGCTCAAGACTCGGCGTTGTCATTCATTTAGCGCCACCCGGGGGACACGTGCAGGGTGATGATTAGGCAGCTCCTACGGACGCGAATGACTTTGCCCCCCTAAAAAAGAAGAATGAAAAATAAAAATTATATTTATATGAAAATAACTTCGCGTGATATGTATATTTAGGCGAAGATAAAAAAATTTTTTTGTTATATATTGTTTTGTATGTATGGAATCATATAGTTGATAAGCAATCGACATAATCTCTACATAACAATTAGAAGAGACTATTTTAAAAATTTATTTTCTCTAATATCACATACATAATACCTAGAAATACATTTAAATTGGTGAATATATAAACAGTACGTACATAGTGATACTTTCAGGTCCAAGGGAGTGTTTTGTGTGCCCAGCAATATCAGGCTGCAAACCATCGATTAACATCGGACCACAGCACAGTGCCACATACAAAATCCACTAAAATATTCACCGCAACGGCCGTGCTTGTCGGTGCGAACTCGATTACAGACCGCGCGCTTTGTCGAAGCAAACATGAATGCGTGTCGCTACGTTTCACCCATCACGTAGTGATGAACCGATGAGGATGTTTACTGATTTAGGTCTGGTTAGTTTCGATGTCATGTCAGTGTTACATTGACAGAATGATAAAATGAACGCATATCGTCAGTTGAATTTAATTCTTGTTTGAATCGTACTGCAATTGTTTCTGTCAAAACGTGTAAAGCATATCTAACGAGTTTTCAGTTTTCCAACCGAGTCATTTTCACCAACAATACATTTATATTATATTTTGCGTAATATTTTGTTTCAAGATAATCTTTTAAGAGATATATAAAGTTTAAAAAATATTTATGCGGTCTTTTAAATTAGTTTGGACTTCGAATAAAAAATGACCAAATTTCATTACTATCAGAGACTCGCAGACATTAATTCGGTGAATATACTATTACATTAATTCGTCCAATATTTTTATTTCGCAATATTTTTAACTTAATATGGACAGATTGGCAGTTATCACGATATAATCTGAAAGTTAAAAAGTTTAAAAAGGGGTTCAATAGTGCTCACTTACAAGTAAATCAGTTAAGAGATTTTCGTAAGTAGAAATTTATTTTTTAAACCGTTTGTATTTTTTCCTCCCATTTTTCTTTAAAGACTTTGCTAGTACAAGAATCATATAACCAACTTCTGCATCAGCAAAGAAGCTATCGTTAACTGAACTATTTCGCAAATATCCATTAAAATAAGTTATGCATTTGAGTAATAAAATGTATATTGCATGGCTCGCTAATTTATTTCAATGATAAAGGTTGACAGTAAATAACAAATTTATGTATATTAGATTGATTAGTTTTCAGAACTTGATGAAAAGTTTATTTTAATTTTAATATTATTTAGAGTTTTGATTAATAAGTATTACAAAGGAATAATGGTTAAAAAGTTATAAATAAAATTATTCATAAAGGTTACTAAAATATATTTAAATAGCTCTTTTTGCAACTGACCTATATAAAAGTGTAAATCTAATGTAATATACAATGGCGAAATCTACATAATTTCACATGAAACACATGTTTTTGTCGTATAATAAGTTAAAAATACTAGGTTGGTAACTAATAAACCTGCCATTTGTTCCAGCGCTTTCTGAAATGTTATGGATACATATAAAATATTTCTATAAAGTATATCCTTTATATAAAAAGTAAGATCATGTGTTCAGTTAGCAACTGCACTTTAAAATCATTTGTTCAGTTAACAATGGTATTGTGGCGATTAAACAACAGAAAAAATAAGGAAACTTAGAATGTTTTTATTTCATTAATTCTGTTTATTGCAAAAATCGATTAATATATGTACAACAATGAGTGAATGTGCAGTCTTGCATTATAAATTATTGATTCCAAAGGCTTCAAGAAGAATTTTTTTCATTGAGCTATTCTCACCCTAGGTAATATTAAATAAAGAAAAGTAGAAAAACGTTATTGATATAGATCTATGGTTAAATTAGCTTTACCTGAAGAGAATTGAAACCTACCCTAATTAATATCTCAAATTGAAATAGAACGTATTAGATTTCACTTCAGCAAGAGATTATACCCCTTCATGTTCCAGACAGATTTTACATGCACTTGGTGTTACCGAGTTTCCATCAAGACGCGAGAAGAAATACTTTCATTTGGATGGACTGCGTTGTTCACCAACGAAACTTCTTCAACAGCTCTTGCTTCCGACTATACGCCATCTGTTTCGCTTGATGTTTTATTATTTACGCCATAAAAAAAACGCGACATAAAAAAGACGCCTCACGTCTGAACCTTGAACTTACGCAGTTTCTCCGTAAAAAGCGCAAAAAAGGAAAGTGAGGATGTATTATTATCTCTGTGTATATCCCCGCGAAAAGTGATGAAGAAGAATGGTGCTTACTTAATAGATATGTGATTTTGTTAATTCAATGTTAAAAATAATATAATTTCTGAACCGAAATTTCAAGCTTATTTACCGTATATTTAATAAACTTACATAAATAATTATTTTAGCAATATATCATAGATCACCAAAAATAATTTCCTAAGTAATAAATTTATCGGAAATACTTGTATATATATATATATATATATATATATATATATATATATGTATATTTGTAGAGTTATGAAAAAGATTACTTTTCCACTTGATACTAATATCTATGGCTTTGTATAAGGTACACAATGGGAAATGCCAGTTGCATTATTTAAAAAGATAAGACATTAATTATAATTATGTCCGAAAATATAATAACTGCAAACTAACAGTTTTATATCACTAAAGTCGGATGAAGTAGTAATTAAGATACATATAAGGAAACACTTTAATTACAAAGCCTATGCACCTTAACAGAAGCCTAGGAGCTAGCAATCTTTCACGTTACTATACACCAAAACAAGACCAAAGTGAAAAGTTATGTACTCTTGCTGACAAACTATAATGGAGAAAATTAAAGACTTATAATGTTCTTGATCATAATATCTCTTTTATTTTATTTGCTGACATTTTATTCTAAATGAAAACATACATGCATTAATTAAGGAAAATTATGGTATAAAAGAAACTAAGAAAATATGCTTACGTGGCAATATGAACTAAAAGATAAATATTTCTTTAGATATAAAGGTTTTGGTCAAGAGCGAAAGGACGTCTCACAACTCGGTATAGCTTAATTTTGAAATGAACTTGAAATAAGAACAATGTGATTGACAAAAAGAATTAACTTGATATAAAAAAAAGCGTCGGGTGCTTGATATCAGTTATCGTAAATTGCAGGTACTTGATAGGTTTTTAAATTATTGTATTTTCATTGGTTCTTGATACGCGTGCAAAATGTTAAATAATTCTGAAATATGAAAGTAGATGAAAATTGTATTGAAAACTCTTATATTCATACATACATATAAGTGAAAGTATATAAGATTGGTAAATAGAAATAAGTGCTAATATCAAGGCGATAATTTTATCGAAGCGTTTATAGAGTAACTTGAACAAAAATGTATTTTTCTCTCCACGTAATATTGACATGGAAAACACTTTTTTACTAATCATATATTTTCCTTAAAAGCTAAAAAACATATTTGTTTTTGTTTACTACCACGGATGAAAAGTGTAATTTTATCAACAAACCACTCCGACCATAGTTAAACAGATCCACTTGTAAATGCCAATGAGCAACGATGAAAATGCAGATTTTAAAAGTATAGAACCGTGCTTTTAGATTTTGCTTTTAAAACAGTGCTTCTGGAATTGAAATGCTTAATCGTTATTATATCTGATCATGTCAACATTAATGACCTCGTCAGGCATAGTTTAAAATAATATTAAACATTAATGACGTTGTCGGGTACAGTATAAAAATCATATTAAAATCACAGCGTGCAAGTGTAAAGTGAGTAATGGTTCTAATGTAACACTGATTGATGGATCATTAAATTAAGGTAGTCTTATAACTCATATTTTTGGCCACATCCATAATTATTACGATTTTATTACACAAAAATGATACTATTTGTGACAATTATTATTAGTATTAAAAAACAAAAGTAGTCTTATCTCTAGTGATGGCTATTATAAAGAACCAAATTATCGAGTAAAAATTGTGCGCACCCTAGTGTAGGAACAGTGGCTATTTTCGCCCGTGTCCTTTCAAGCACGCATTTAGATTGAACCATATATTAATTACAAAAAGGGATATGTAATTAATATATGCATCCATAACCACTTATAAAAATGTTAATTTGACCATTTACTAAAGTAAATTGTACCTAATGACTACATCGCAACTTGAAACCTATACCTTGTTTCTTGTTTACACAAAATGTTTGGGCCCGACGGACACGTTACTTTTAAATTACACGCAATCTCGATCTAGGCGACACGTGAAATATAAATTAAGGATGACGAGGGAAAGGTTGCCAGGCTTGCCGGCGTATTGTCAAATTACCTGTTTTGGTGAGAATTTAATATAAATCAGGGCGTTTCGTGTAAAGGATACCTCATTTATTTCGCTAATTCATTGCGTGTTTTCATCGTAATTTCATCATTATGTAGATATCGCATATCCAAAAAAATTATTGTAGTATTATATATAACTTTTACGATTATACAGGGATAAGAAAGTAATTTTTACGGTTTTCCAGGACATCACTTTATTTAAATTAACTTATAAATTACTCCTCAATAGAAAAAAAAAACAATAAATTTCATAACAAGTTTTAATGAATTACTTTTTTAAAAATCTTATTGAATTACTTTTTCAAAATCTTTTTTTTCTAAATATCCTTTAAACACTTCAAGCATTCCTTTAAAATTTTAATAAGATTATCCGTTTCCAGGAAGATTCTTGGATAAAAAAACCACTGAGATATCTTTTGAATAAGTTTTATCAACATTTTTTAGCATAAATTTAATATTCCACTTAATGAGCTTCTCAGTATTTTACTTAAAAAAATTAAAATAAGCAGGCAATTGTAAAAAATATATTTTTTTTCTTTCAAATTCCATATTGACATCTTAAATAAAATTTTCAATATAAACGTTATTGAAGTTTATCTGAAAAGAATTTAATAAAAAATTTTCAGATATATGATATTCATCTATACTTAAGTTATTTGAGAAAGAACAAAGCACAATTCATACAAAGTAATTGATGCGTTCAAAGAGTACTGGAAAAATACTTTACAAATCAACATATTAAGTAATTATACAACACACGCCATAGACAGATATGCATACCAAAAAGTAAATTGGAAAAGTTTGTTTGTTTGTTCGCTCCAATGTCTCAAAGTACAGGCCAAATTTTAAAATTTTAAAATTTTTTAAAATTCTTTTTGTTAGAAAGGCATATAGCCTTTGAACAATACTACATAATATATGACACGCTAAAATTCATAAGGTCAGAGTTATGATTAAGCGAATTTTTTTTCTAAATTTTTACGACTCTACACCATATATATAAGAAACTCAACATCGAATATGATATTTGCAAACATTGATTATAATATCCAGGATAACCTAGAGAAATGAAAATTCTTATTTTGTGTAGCTAATAAGGAATCTCATGAGTATTTATTAAAAAACTCTGATGTTCAGCAATGGAGAGGAAGAAAAAAGTTCGCGTAATTTGAGTTTGTTAAATTATTATAATCGAAGTATAAACAAGTTGTTATACAAAAAGGAGCAATAGGTAAACTAGCAAAGAATAATAAAAAATCGGAGAGTGGCTGTGTCGGGGCGGGGCCGTGTGTTTTACGTGAATACGTGTACGTTAACGGATAATATTTTTTACGTTCCTCGCACTGGTTCACTTTGCCATATGGTATTTTATGGATATCACTAGATTACGATTGAGAAACTCTTTCCAATCGTATGCGATTTCTATTTTGGTTTGGCTTTTTTTGCGAATATAGGCCGACATCGTATTAAGATTTCTTAATTTTTAACTTTAACGCCATACATGTTCATTATAACCATTCGAACGAAGAAACGAACGAAGAAACGAACGTCATGGCTTCTTCTAGTCAGAATTCATACTAAAATGAAATTATGTAACCGGGCGAAACGACCTCAAAATGGCGGCCCGTGCTTTTCCGCCGCTTTCGATACTTTACTGTCCCCACTCAACGTAACGAATTCTTTGATCCTTTAATTATCGAGTGATGTAATTAAATTTTCCATGTAGATGACAGCTACGTAGCTGCAATGCCAAATTTTTACTCCAGATTTTGTTAAAATCAAGTTGTCTGAAATGCCTTCCATGATGGAATCACATTTAAAGACGTATTCCCGTCAGAACCGTAAAAATTTCCTACCAACTCTTCATCTGTAAGTGCATATATTTTGGTATAACTTTAAAATTTTTTAGCTTAATTATAGTTTGAACGTGACTAGATTCATAATAAAAAATTAGGCCAAGATATTATAAGATTAGTATTATAAATGGGCTAATGTTATTATAAGATAGTGTAAAGTTTTCTACAATAAACTTAACAATCATAAAGAAAATATTTAATTTAAATTACGATACGAGTAATATCCTACTCGTATCGTAATTTAAATCAAAGCTTTATTTTAGTAATGAAAACTTCGAGCAGATACACGTATACGCGTACGTCACTTTAAGCATTAAAACAACTTACAGCCTGCGTACCCAAATTGTATTAGGCCCCCGTAAATCACGTGTTCCTAAAATGGATTGAGCTTTCGAAATGGGGGATGAATTATAAAGGGCCTCATTGAATACCGTTGCCTACTTAATTAATCATAAGTCAGCGTGCGGAACGCTGGAAACAATGCATGTAGAAGTAATACAAAAGAATGAAAGCCCGTCCACTTGATGGAGGTCTTTTGGGTCTTAATGGTTAAGTTTTTGTTAGATAAAGGTTGGTACAGCGACGTCTACTAGTGCAGTGTTATGGAGAAATAAATTTTGAGTTAATATAGTATATTTTTAACGTTTGTGAAACGCAAAAATTTAAACCTTTGAAAAAATAAATCGATCTATTCCATATCTTTAAAATTATGTAGAAAATTTGATTATTTTAGAAGTTTTAAAGTTAATTCACCGACATAATAATATTAACATAATAATATTAAATTATAATATTATTTTTAAGCTGCGGTATATATCACTGAGCAGACTGCTTTGTCTGACGTTAATTTTCATTATGGAATTAGGAAAATGGCTCAATAATGTTTAAAGCGAAAATATATTTTTGAACATAAAAGTACCTTTCAATATATAACATAATTAATATCAATTCTTAAACGTCAAATAGAACTCTATCTAACTAGGTGTATGCCATCACGGACTTTATTGTAGATATTTTTAAAATAGCCAATTCCGTAGCACAACTTTAAATTTCGATATATCTCGTAAAGTTTAGTCAGCGTTAGCAATGAAAGCGCCCAAAGTTAAACTTTTATATAAAATATTGAATTTTTTTATATTTTTTTCCTGTAAATATAACATACTTGTGTTATACCTATAAACCTCCCGAAAGAAATTACCTAAACGTTAGTGAAAACTGCATCAAAATCCGTTGCGTAATTTAAAATATCTAAAGCTTACAGGCGGACATACAGACGCGGAAAACGACTTTGTTTTAAAAGATGTAAGGAAATTTCATCAAGGCTCGTTGAGCACTTGTGCCCTATTATGAAAATATTTAAGTAAATCTTATGGTTTGCTGTATTAACTAAAATTAAGTTGACAAATAAAAAATTCTGATATCAAATTGGTTTTTCACATTAACATGAGTTATGAGAAATTATGCATTTATGAACTTGAAAATAAGCATATAATTATGAACGTATACAGTTTTCTACTTGGATGTCTCGACTCGTAATCAAATTTCGATCAATTTTAATTGACAAGTTCATTTACTTTTTGAAAGTTCTTTGGCTGCTCTGTAAAACGTCCTTCCCTTTGTTTAAAACGATAATGGAGGAATGTGTTCGGAACGGTTTTGGAATCACTTAAATAAGAATTTGTACCTTGAATTATGGCATTTCTTCTATATTCAATTGAGAATAAATTATTATTCTATTTTTAAACTAATGTTAACATCACTGTGTCATTTAAATATTTCTATTCATAGACGTTGAATTTGGATGGTCCAAGGAATAGGTTCTAATTAACCTATGTTGATACTTTTCTGATAATGACCTAAATATGACGAGGATCTTAGAATTGATTTTGACTGCAATTTAGATCATTTATTCGGATTGTTTAGTTGACAATAAAAATATCCTTACAAATCATTTAGGAATTAAAATACTTACATTAACCTGCTTAGTAATGAGAAATAATTTTGTAATAGCTTGCTAGAGTTACATAAGAATAGCATACTAGAGTATGGGACATGATAACAGCTTACTGAAACATAATGTGTACAGGAATTAAAGAAGATCTAAAATTTGTAATCTGTTCCAAACTTACAATTTGATACCCCGTACCTCTTGATATCGATAAATTTTATTTATGCCCATGAAAAAGAAAAGTTTTGTGAATTTAATGTTTAGTTTGAAGTCAAAATTTATGTCATTATCGATAGATGGAATAACAAATAGACAATAGGAACAAAATAATAGAGATGATTATACTTACAGAATATTAAAAAAAATATAGGTAAAAATTTAAAAATTATAATAATATTTTTGCTGCAACCAACCAAAGATATAAATATGGATTTGTTTAAATTGTTTCTAAGTTGTGTTTGTTTAAATTGTTTCTAAGTGATTT
The DNA here is from genome assembly GCA_039881145.1 of Druceiella hillmani. NCBI lineage: Eukaryota > Metazoa > Arthropoda > Insecta > Lepidoptera > Hepialidae > Druceiella > Druceiella hillmani. Next base: position 14,304,215 of record JAYKKI010000042.1, on the reverse strand, counting down.
GTTTTCTAAGAATAAATTAAATTTCTTTTTTATGTTAAAAACAGATTTCCATGGAAGTTCATGATCTATTTACTTTCGTTTGTACTGTCCACGCTATTTTTACTCACGTTCAGTTCAAATACCAGAGGGCGCTGTCATTGCGGACTCTCTTCGCGTTGAAGTGTTGAGTTTACAAACGTAGGCTTGTATTTTCAACTACCATGTTTTGAAAAGTAAATACTATTCTGAAACGCTTAATGTTAAAACTAAAAGTCACGCAATATTATATCGTAAACAATGTCGTGTAGAAAGTAGTGACGAAAAAATTAACCAAGATTATTTTTATGAAGTTAAAATAAAAAGGAACATAAAGGAGATTTCGATTGGAGTAAATTTTTGTACGTACATATTAATTATTACCAGTGGTCGAAAATCGACCGTCATTCATTTAATTTTAACTTTGAATGTTATTGAGGTTATTTTGTCGGAAAGTATACCTATAAAATTATTGCATATAATGGTTTTGACTTTTATTCTAATACGTCAGCTGTTAAATTACTTTATTAAGATAAAATTCTACAAGACGTTATAGAAATATTTCTGAAAATGTCTACAAAAAACATATACCCTGCATTTCCCAATCTCCGAAGTTCCTACATTCAATATTACGAAGCAAGCATGTTGCTAGAAATTTCTAGTTTTTGAGAAATTAAATTTAAAAAAAAAAGTATTTATGAAAGATATACTAGGCAATATATTTATTCAATAAAACAAATTTTAATGTTTCTAAATAGTTTAATATATATATATATATATATATATATATATATATATATATATATATATATGTATATATATATATATATATATATATATATATATATTCAATTTTAACTACCGTTGAATGTTTATATTAGCCTAAATATTTATGGAACCAAACATTTTAAAAAACATTTGGGAGTATTCGTGTCAAAAGTAGTTTTCATATTTTCAGTTGTTTTTATTATTTTATATAACCGTAACATAGTTTCAAAAAACACTTCTCATAAAAAAATTTAAATATTTTTTTACGTAAAACAGTCCAACGATTTTGTTAAAACCTTCCACATTATTATAACAAAATATAAAATATTATTGGTTATACACAATAAATGAATTAAAATATCTCATATATAATTAAGTAAATTGCAAACTCTTTTATAGCGAATCTGAGGTAGGTGCAGAATGGACAGTGAAATTATTCAAATAGTTTTAAGATTAATATTAGTGAATAACTACTGAGTAAATTCGCTGTCCCATTGAATAATTTTTTTTGTCAAATTTGTTATATTTGAACTTCTCATTAAAATGTACGTAAAGCCTTTCATTATAAAATAGAGACTATAATAAAGCACTGACTTTTTGAAAAATGTTTTGGATCACTGTACCGAAAATAATTTGAAAATAACTAATGTCGAAATATTTCATTTTATAGATTTCAGTCAAAGATAGGTAAAAAGAAAATTTAAAAAATCATGTCTATTTCGAAATTTATGTTACGACAGTCATTAGAGGATAACAACTATAAACATTGTGGATATACGTTATAGCAATTCAATTCACTCGTTTGATTTAAAACATTATTTTTAAAATTAGTTAAAACTTAAATGTCAATTAGCCTAATAAAACCACAACGTTTTCAAGGTTACAAACAGGAATGGTTGCGGTGGATACAAGTAGCTCTCCTAGACAAAATTCCGTTTCAATTCTAGTACTAATTACGACAGCAATATCTAACTTAATTAGTTCATCGTGATGAACTATTTCAAACAAAATAAATTTTGAAAATCTTGCTAGACCCATATGGAAACACATTTCAAGTAACTAATTAATTTGACGTGACTTGTAAACAATTTGGAATTCATCCAGGTTAAAGTGTAATTTCTAATACGTTTCCGATAGACTTGTTCCTGGAATGGTTAATGATAATATATGTTTAATTGGACAGCGAATATTAACAATGGAAAACTAAAGTTTTAATTTTTTCCTAACTAGAAATTAAACTGATATCTAAGCCTTTTCAGAAAGGAGATATTAGTAATTACGAATGTCTTTTTGCTAAAGAATTACGTTATTTCAAAGTGGTGAGACAATTAATATTGCAATTGTAGTATATTTAAGGATATACATTCCGATTATACTAATATACAAATATGACGGAATTATGAAAAATGTTGTTTTTTTCTTTATAAAAATTTATTTATTAAATTTGTACCTACTTTCATATGTCCGAAATATGTAAAATGTTGCACATGGGTCAAGAAACGATGACATTACATTAATTTTATAGAATGAAAAAATTCAGTTTTGAAACAAAAGTACAAGAGTAAAAATAATCAAAATAAAAAAATAGTTTGAAAAACTAAAAAGAAACAGGTTTTAAGAGTGAATTTAATATGCAGGTGTGGGCACAATATAACAATTACTAAAATATACAGGAATTTTAAAAAAAAATGCTAAAATGTTTTCAAGAACGTATTAGACAAGATTGCCATCTTTTTCTAATTTATGTTCATTGATAACTTTTAAGCGGATACTTCATTGTCGCTACTCTTTTCATTACTTTGAAAACACTTTAAACTTCATTCTATGGAAGTGTAAAGTGTTTTCGTAATAAAGAAAAAGTGGCAACGGAGTGCTTTCAGAATATACTACATATTATGAAAGCACTCCGTTGCCACTTTTCACTGCACTAGTATCACATTTAATATCGTTTGTTTTATTACAGAATAGCGGAAATTACAAAAAGCATCGTATGTGATATTCTAATATTTTTCTAGGCGCTTGCGAAATTCATTTTTACTAATTCTAAAAAAAACTCATCTATAGTACGCACAGCATATATATATATATATATATATATATATATATATATATATATATATATATATTAATACGCTAAGGTTAAGATGTTACACTCCCTTTTGAGAAAAAACCTCCCAACTAATTCACATAAATTATATATCATTTTATAGATAATTGCTTGCTCTACCGGCATCCACAACTAAAACATTTATTATTGCTATTGTTTTTGCAAATTAATTAATTATTAAAATTATATACACAAAACAGCAATGCTGCCATCTAACGGCTCAACGTCAATATGATTGACGGTCGGTAAAATTTTTGTTTAATTTCAAATCCACTCACGTATAAATAAAGTGGCGCTTTAGCTCAATGCTTTTGATACTTGCGCCTCTATATGTCAATTTTAGTAAAATATTTGTTTGATCTGTCATCTGAGCTTCATAATGGAATAAATAATGCGAAGACTTCGCACGGGTCACGCTAGTATATATATATATATTTAATGTATATATTTACATATATCCCAAACGTCATATTTTAATAACGTTTTTATAATTAAATGTAATGAAGGTGCACATTGCTTTATATAAAAATATATAAACCACGATTTCATTCGATCATATTTGCTTTGAATGTTCTCAGTGTAACTAGTAAATCCGACGCCAAGAGCGTCACGTATATGCAATAAATGGCTGTCACGTTCTTTTCGTTAGCATGGTGTTTTTGTGCTTTAAGGCTCCGAATGTAAAGGTTTACGCTACGAATATCGTTGTGAAATCATTGATTATTGTAAATAATTTTTGCTTGAGAATCATCAATTACTTTAGTTCAATAATTTATTACTATCAAACATCTAATGGCTCCTTAGGATAGAGTTATAATGTTCAAATTCTTTCCGTGTCTTTGCATCCGGCTATCTTCGAGTATTATCAGTTTTTTCCGACTGAATTCCCTATTCGGCCAGATATGTTATATTGTCGGCTCTTTCCGAGTTTCTTCGGCCAGCTTGGCGCGTTTTGTCGGCCAATCGGCCAGCGTCGCGTTACGTCGGCTGTTTCCGACTTAACTCGGGCAGCTCGCGTATAACGATGTATTCCATTAAGCTGTCTTAAAACGTTAAAAATAGTCACATAATTATAGTCTTAAGTTCGTCCGGGTTTCGAACTCAGAATCTCTCGCGCCCCAAGCAAAAATCAAACACTTACACCAACGAGCCGTTGTTGTGGTTCTTGAAATTGTTTATATACATGGCTAAGGTCATTTTTTGAAATAAAATATATATGACGCTAAGCTGAATGAATGGTTTAAATATATGTTTGCGCTACTTTTTATCTGAAAACGTTAAAAATTTAGTTGAGTTAATATGGGCTTTGAAACCGAGGCCTCTCGCACCTTAAGCGAGAGTCATACCCCTACACCACGAGCAGTGATAGTGGTTCTTGAAATTTTTAATATAAATAGTTAAGCTCATGTTTTCTTTAACAAAATTATTTAAATTAAATTATTAATATTAAATAAAACTATTAAAATTATTTTGATAAAATATTTTTCACAATATTTTTCGATACATCTAAACTGAATGCATTGATCAGATCTACGTTTGTGCTCCTTTTTATTGGGTTTATTTGGATATGGTGATTATTTACAAAATTTAGATGTTTCACATCTGCTAGGCGTCCCATGACGGCTCGTCATTTATTTATTTAAAAGTGCAATTTATTTATTTAAAATTAAAAATGTCAGACTTAACTGATGAGACAGAAAGAAAAGTCTACAAAATTATTTCGTTTTCTGTCATTGTCGTCAGCCAATATTCTGATGCAACTATTTAAATTGCACAACAAAATGTTATACAAGTGAACTGGAACGTAATCAATCTAATTAGATTTCATCCCAATACAACTATTAAAAATAAAGTTGTTTATACTTTAGTTTTTATTGTTCTATAAATTATTAGCAGTTTCTTGTTTTACATAATCGAAATATATAAGGAAAATTAATTATAATTTTTAAAACCTAATATTTTATTACTACGTAATTTTAATTATTTGTTCTGGTAAATTTTATTGGACAATCCGAAAAATCGTATCAAATATTTAAATAACATTCTGTAACCGATATGTTTACAATCAACATCCGTATTTTTATTTATATCCACGTATGTAGCTTATTGGTTAGTCATTTTTAAAATACCTTAAACAACTTTTTTTCACCGTGGGGTTACCAAGGTGAAAGACAAAATTTACCATCATACCAAGAAATTGAATTTCAATTTACCATGATACAACTTATATTATTATGTATATATTTTTATGGAAAATTTATTTTATTAATATAATAGATACTCTACATCGGAATTGTGGGTAATATCAAAGATAATTTATTAAATTGCACGTGTCAATTTTCGAAACACAATTTTCACACAACAAACAGGTTTGTCTTTAAATTTTTCATATTTGCCGTATCGGAATATTGTATGATACTGATTTATATTTAATAGCTGTAACTTCAGTAAAGTACTTAGTTCTTGACTATTATTCCGGTATTACTGTCAATTTATTTATTTTAATATATTAATTCCTCATTTTTGGTGTAAAATCACAAATACTAAACTTGAAGGAAAACTCAATATAAAAGATGTCCCAAAATTCACGCAAGAAGTAATTTTGATAGAAAACACAGGTTTATAATTAAAAATTGCAAAATATTGCTCAACAATAAAAATACGTTGTTCTTTTGTGTAGCGCTCCATTTTTAATAACCCTGAACTGTCAGGTGTCACTGTGTATTTTTTTTTGGTTGGCAACTCTTTACCGCACAAATGGCGCAAAATTCAAATCTTGCGTGAATTTTGGGACAGTCTATATAATCATTTTATATATAAAATGCTTTTGTATTGAGTTTTCTTTACGTATTACATAGAGTCGTATGGTAATATTATCACATCAAAGCAATGTATAATTTAAAATAATATTCATAATTGGACATCGATATTTTACGCTATGTACGTTATTATATATAAAATAGCAAATATAACAATACATTAAGAATAATAGAAACGCAGCGACAAAAAGTATGTACGAGTATGTAAAAATTAAAATTTCCTAGCTGAAAATTAGAAGAAATAGTAATAATAATAATTGCAAGAAGGCAAATATAAAAATCGGAAAAGTAGAACATAGAGATTTAGTGAATATTAATATTGGGACTATATCCGAATAATCGACGAAAGAATTAAAACAATCTGCCTGCGAATGTGCAGAGATGGCGGTATTAAGAACAATAAGGGCACCGACAAAAAAGTATATTCACACAGTTTAAATTTCATAAGTGAAGTGTATTAGTAAAAATTAATAATAACTTTAAGAAAACAAATATAAAAATCGAAAAAATAAAGCATAAAGGTTCAGTGGACATTATTATAAGTATAATATCAGAATAATCTATGCAAGTACTATGATAACCTGCCAGCAAGTAGGTAGAGATAATGATATACCACGTCTCAATCGTCAAAATGTGTGTGTAGTAGAGAGCGGAGCTCTTCAAGGTACACGAAACTGCAATTCAAAAAGAGTTGTAGTGATATATTTAATGTGGCGGTGAATTTTTTTTTGCACATCCCGTCAAGTGGTTATCGTTGAAAACCTTTTGAAATGAAATTTAGTTTCCGTTTAGCATTGCTCATTTTAAGCACTGTTTACAAAATATTAAATTCAAAAGCGACTAACGTTCCTTTTAATTTTAAAATGGGACATATGTAATTAAAATTTTCAATTGAAAGGATTTCGGACAACTTATATAAACACTTTCAAAAGGCCTATACGATTATGGAAATCAATAAGAGTTTCAGTTTTAGAAAAACAGGTCTATTTGTATGTTGATACATACGGTATCAAAGCGTGGGTACACAACTAATTTACGTATATTTATGAAATATATTTATGTGTAGAGAGATACTTGTCTATGTTAAAATCCATCATTCGCGTTAAGTGGATTAACAAAAATGTAACTGTATATTTATATGTCGATGATATAATAAACTCTGACTATCAATAGTACCCTATAAAAATAAGACGCAAACACAAATTACTCCGCAAACACAATTGTGAGTATCGGACAGAAATAATTATGCTATTTTAAGGCCACGTTCCGATAGCGCGATCATTCACCAAAGTGATTATTCACTTTCATGTCAAAAGCGTACCATTTATCACGCACTAATTCTGTTATACCATTTTATACATTACATCCATTTATTATGTATAATATAAATATAGAAATCATTTATTAGGATATGTTACACCTATATTATATAAATTTATGAAGAGTTAGTGTTTTTTTCTCTTTATTAATTAATTTTATTCAATATCTATTCAGATGGTCTAGTAATTCTGGAAAATTTATTATAGGAAATAATATTTTAAGCAAAATAAGAATTCCGGCGAATAGAGTGGCATGAATATTTGGCATAAAAGTAAAAATGGGGATACTTCACGTAATTTTAATTTATAATTTATGATAAAAACTTATAATGTTAAATGACAAAACTTTGAAATTTGTACTTGATTAGAAATATGTCGTATCCAAATATTTATTCCCGTTTATAACAAAAAAGTTGTTGAAGTGAATTTCGATATTATTTTGAAGTGAAATTCTTCATATCATGGCAGAGTATAAATATATTTAGCGCAACTAAAATGCGTGATAAAAGTAACGTGGTGGAAGTTGAGACAGTGTGCAACGCTTGAGCGTCGTTGATAGTTGATAAGTGAGTTTTTCAAGTGGCTTGCAAAGGTTACAGTTCACATCTATTATATTAAAATTAGAGAATGTCTTCATTACTTATTAGGTATTACCGTCACAGCTGTCACATTATTTTTTTTTTAATTTCTAAAATCACTAACAAAGGTATTCATATACACTGGCTAAACCATCCTAATCCCAATTAAAACTGTTGATGCGTGTGTTTTTTTTTTAATTTCTTGGTCTTCTTCCCTTTGCAATGACATAATCAAATTTGATAATCATAATCAATTTTTCCAACTTGCAGCTTATGTACTAAAGAGGACATGGACCATTCATCTTTGTATACGTGAAAATTGTGTTAATTTTACGGTAATAGAGAATTTGACCATTTTGTTTAGTTGGTGAATCATATTTATATGTGCATGTTGAGAAAGAATGAAACTATTTTGGCAAAACTTAAAAATTGAAGGAGTTACAGGTTAACAATAAGGTTTAAAAGAGGAGAGAATAACAGAATCATAACGTCACTTATTATTATTGTCGTTGTATTGAGGTAGGGAGATATCCCCACTCCTTTTCATTATTTAATTTGAAGGTTCATAACTCGTTTATTTTAGTAATAATTTTTCTTATAATTTCTAACTTATAATTTTATGATATTAAAAATCACTCTGCTACTTGATATGATTAGTTATATAAGCAGGTATATTTTATGATGATAACTAATAAACATGCCACCTCAGTTCGTTTTGTTTAGAAATGATTCAAATTAATATTATTTTAACTAATAAATATTGTTTAAATTTATTTCAGAAATTAATTAAATATTGTGTTTCTACCTCAAGGTTTTCTATAATCATATTATTATACTTGAATGATACTATTATTTTTCAATTGTTTCATTTCAAAAAACGCTTTTCCTGCTTGGTGTATTTAATAAGTCTTTATGAATTTATAGCAATGAAAATTCTTTGTACTTATTTATTTCTTAAAATCTATGCTAACTTACGGATTAACCAAAAGGGTTGAATATGTATTAACACCACAAAAAGGAGTTGCTATAAAATTTAGTACAAATAATAACGAATAACACAGAAGGCGGAGTCAAGTAAATCTTATTCTCAGTAATGATCAACTATAAGCCACCAAGTGACTCTATAACCCCTTTCCTGAAGCGCTCAAGGGAGTGGAGAAATTATAAAAACTAGGCGTATCTAATAACATTGACCAATGTGGACGAAAGACAGGTCAATGTTGTAAGATATTCTTGAGAGCGCCTGGAGCTCTCAAGAATAAACTGTGAAATAAACTATGCTACGATCCTCTCGTGATAAAGTATTAACCAGGAGCGTAAATATCTACTAAAATCGAGATCGAAGGTTTATCGACCTAATGATTTCTTAGTTTAAAGAAAAATACATTTTCAAAGCTATTTCTAACGCAGTACTAGTTATTCCATTATTACTTATGATTATGACAAATGAGTTACCATTATGAAATCTGAAGGGAACAGATAAGAGTAATACTCCTTGATACTCTTATCTGTTCCCTTTGACCTATGACCTTTTATGGTAAATAAAACTATCGAATGCTCTTAAGATTTAACCGGCATGAAGATATAACTGGCTTCATGCGGAAACCAGGTAACTGCTTTAGTTTTATGAATACCAAGAACTAAAGAATTAAAAAAGTCACTAAACAGTCGATCTCATGAAAATCATGGAAATGCCATATGTCACCCTTCTGGCAACTTTCTGTGTCATATTTAAATCAAAATCCCTCATGAGTGAAATGTTGGCTTACGTTATTTTGTACAGTTCAAAACTCTACACAAAGGAATATATAACACACATCATCATTGTACGTCATCATTACACTTTGCTCATATTAAATGTTATTGCTCAGACTCGATTGAAGTACTGAGTAAATATCACGTTAGAACAGTTCACTTTTAAATTGATAATTTTAACTACTTTTCGACCCATTTATACAAGTGAAAAGATATAATTTAGATTTTATCTAAGATAATAAATAAGTCAATAATTTCCTAAATGGTAATAATTTTCTTCAAACAACCCATATTTCCTTTTTAACCTTTCAACACGTCACCTCGACCCCTAACTGCCACTCGTACATTCCAAAACGTCTATTTAGCCAGAATAAATTGCGCTCTAAGATATTTAAACATACAAACTACTTGCCATGTACTATTGTACAGTAAACGTGCTTCGCAGCTCCTCGCGAGCGACCACAACTCTACACATACCCACGTAACTGTGGCGTTACACCGTATAGATCTAAGCACGCCTCGTCTTCGGCGCCTGGGCCGCCTAAGTCCAAATTACGAAGCGTTTAGTGTCACATTTAATTACGGACATTCAGTCAGCGCAATATCTACTTCACCTTTAGCTCGAACTAGGCGGGACCCTGCCGCGGTTTTACACTCGGCGCTTTATGTACGTCAGGAACCTTCCTCATTGTTAAAAGCCGTTTATGACCGGGTAAATGATGGAATGGGCCGGCGGTGATGAAAAGGTTTGTGGGCGCGTGTTGTAGCGATGTTCTTGGGTGTTTGAATAAAGTAGATAAGGTGGGAGTAGCAATAAAAGTGAATGTTACCTGTGCGTTATGTGTGTTTGTATTTTCAGGCAATGCGGTGAGGCAGTTTGTTAGTTGTGGCCGCGCGGCCTTAATTTGTAAATGGGATCAAGGACATTTAGTGTATCGGAATTGATTGAAATACTATGTAATATGTTTATCGGCGACACAGTTTTGCTATATCATTTGAATCAACACCTAGACTTGAATTATGGGAGCCTAAACAAGTGTAATAATATTTTTTCAAATTTTGGTTGCAGAAGTCAAACAATGGAAGCAAAAGTAGATTTAGTTTAATTTTATTCTGCAAAAATTGTTAAATTTGCTTTAAAGAGTATGACAATTTAACAACTGATGTCCGGGGAAGCAATTGTAATTTTGATATATTTATGGATGATAATTTTTAACAAAAAGATAATTGACTAACATCATCATTCAATTATATTAACGGTAACTTAAAACCTGTAAATATTAGAAGAACTACTAAATTTAATAGTTTTAGATTTATTTGATTAGTTTAGTATAATTTTATACTTTTGGTAACATCGTAAAGCTTTAATTAATGTACATTAAATAAATTGGGAGATATTCTTGGATTTAAACTCAAATGATTAGCAAATTGTTACAATATATATATATATATATATATATATATATATATATATATATATATATATATATATATGTATGTATACACTTTTTTTTATTTTCATCACTAGCATCACCATGCATATTTTTTATACATTTTTAGTTAATATCTTTCTATAAAACGTACATTTTTTTTGTGTAAAAACCTCAAATGTTGACAAATTAACATAAAGAAATAAGGTAAAATTTCATATAACATATCTCTTGTTAGAAATTGATTACTTCGTTTCTCCGTCGACAGATTTCTTATTTATTCTCTTTATATAGTCCATATGTTATTTTACTTCTCTGCATTAAATTTTTTTTATCTAATTAACGTTTTGATTTCCAAAATTCTTGATTTTACTACTACTTATTCCTTATTTTCGTGAGGAACGTCATTCAACATGGACAACTAAAGTTAACATCAAGGCTTTGCATTTCATGAAAAATCGGAGAAAGAATAATTTTTTGGTAGATTATGGCAAGCTTAGGCATTGATACGAGTTAAGCACGAAAAATTCTGCATGGAACAGTCAGGGTGGATACCCCATGATTTGACTGAAGCTCAAAAATACCGCCGCATTAATTCGTATTAGGGAAATATTTAAAAATATTGACGGAGGTCATCAAAACAAAAACAGTTATTGGAGATTCGTGTGCCAGTATATGCTGCTTTCGGAAAAGCTCTCTCTTCATAACAATAACTCTGTACACTCAGTCACACAAATGACCAAATATTTCACTCTGTCGAATGCAAAAATTATAGGTCATCCGCCGCACAAGATATGAATTTCTATTTATTCCCAAAGATAAAAGATAAACTTCCACGAATATAATTATCGGCCACCAAGGAAGCGGCCTTCGAAAAGATCGTGAAAAAGTAGACTAAAGAGGAATAAACTGCTTTACCGTTGATTAAAACAATGTGTGAACTTCCATATGGACTATTTTGAAAAACAATAAATAAACTAGGAACGTTCTAGTCGTTTAAATTTTTTTACATACTAAAACTTTCAGTTTTACCTAACGTATGGTGTGGGATGTTAGTTTCTAACTAATTGCACGAAAATAATTATAGGTGAACGTAGCTTAAAACCATTAATAAGAATAATAATAAACCATTAATAAGGATAGTATTAATTTTAGAATTGCCTTAGTGTGAACCTCTCGTAATGCTAGTTTCACTCCTATTTGACAGGTTTGTTTTGACTGAACTTATTTCAAAAGAAGCCTTTGTTTCAAATAAATCTTTCTGAATAAAAAATACATGGTTAAGTACTATTACCGGACGCAATTTGACGTCTTTATATTTCATGATATGGTATTTTTTTTCTTTTCTCAATATTCAATATATTGAGTTTCAAGTAAGTTTTTAGATATTCGGGAGTTAGTTTAAATAGTATATAAAGGCGGGTATATATATTCGCTTATTACTAAGTATTGCTACATTTGTAACGTTATTGTGGGTTTGTGTTACACAGAGGATAATGTGTAATTGAAAACAAAATAAACTGAAAAACTTTCAAGCACAAAACTTGATCTCATTTGCAGAAAAAAAATTATAATTTTAAAATGTTTGAAGTACAAATAATTCATTTTATATATATAGCTAAAAAGAACATAAAACATTACTTAATAATGAACATTTTTAAAAATATTTTAATGGTTTTCAAGGGAACTTTTACTCATGTATGTAGTAGTTTCATAAGGCGTATTTAAATGGTCTTATTTTTTCATTAATGTTTCTTCAATTAAATTATCCTTTATCTATTATTGACTGAGGGTGTTTAGACTCTACCTGTATCTTTAAATATAATAAACATTGTAAATGAAGCCAGCGAAGAGAATAGTGACGATGAATAAGAATAAAGAAGATACGTATTTTTATATCTCAGTAAACGTATGATACGTTCTAAACCAGAACATTTATTATTGAAGGCCCCTATAGCTTAGTTTATAGCGTAGTTTTTATAGCATATCAACAATTACAATTAAAAAATGACATCATATTACACGTTGATGGTTTATCACAGTTATAACTTTGTGCGCATATTATTTCGATTTAGGCAGTGGTTCGTAATCTTCGGTGTGTGAACTCAATTCATGCCAGATGTTTTCATTTGTTACTAGTTGTATTTGTGACTTTGTACGTACAGATCATTAAAAAAAACGTTCCAATTTTGTTTTATGAGTAAGCGAGTATTTCAGTTGTTCGCTTCTGACCACGTTCATTTCGGTAATATATCTTTGAGTAGAAAATTTAATTAGGGGATTTAAAATACATATACCGCCTTTTATTGATGAACATGGTTGCAATTAATACGCTTAAATATACTTCTAATGTTCGTATTTCTTTGTTATTATATATATATATATATATATATATATATATATATATATATATACATATATATATATATGTATATATATATATATATATATATATATATACATATATATATATATATATATACATATATATATATATATATATATATATATGTATATATATATATATATTTTATTTTTTTTTATATAAATTTAAAAAAATAAGAAATATGCCTATTTTGATAAAAAACAAATCGTTACTCCAGGTTGACACCTAATATTTCCTCTAAACTGTTCATGAGCCAGTTAAGGCAGTTAGCCCAAATGAGCAGTTACGTGATATGTGCGTAAACAAATACACAAAAAAATTAAAGGTGATCCTAATTCATTCTCTCACTTATCCTCCAACTCCTGGAGTGTTTCTTAAATATTATAGTATACAGAGTACAGTTCTTATTTCTGTCTTTGCTACTTAATAACATTGTCCTTATAAAGGTGCCAGAAAATTATGGTAGGTAAATAAATGATAATGAAATAAATATTGTTTTTTCAACTATTATTGTTTATAAGCACTTGAAGAGGTCATTAAATTTAGTTTACACTTCTCTTACTTTGGTTTTTTATATACCCAGTCAAGTTCAGACCGATTCATTCAAAGATCATTCTATAGGCGATTAAGTCTATTACGAAAATCCTAATAAAATTTTCGTAAGCCGACTTCAAACGAACCATCATCCCCTATATTCGAAAATAATTGCAACGTCGCAAAATATTTTCCAATAGATGAATTAACACTGCCGTTATGCGACGGGAGCAATATTCACGTCTATATCTTTATAATATGAGGGCGGAACAGAGGCGCCTTCGGCCACCTCGCACCGATCGGATAGACTGATACGAAAAACGTCGAACGCTCGCCCTAATTGGCGTCCACTTAGCTTCGAGCCACATCGCAAGCGAGGCATTATTATCCTCCTCGAGATAATGCATGATAATATCGATATTAAGTATTCATGATGGAAATTTATGCGTCGGCTCGCGATGGGAAAGGATAGTTTAAGTTCGTAATGCTCAGTTTCAGGGTGGAAGCTTAAAATGACACCGTGCCGTGGGCGTGTATGATGATAAGGCGATTATGAAATTACCGGTATTATAAATCTCACTTGCTAAGCCTAGCAGAGCGTATGTAAATTATAAGTTTGGTAATGATAACGTGATTGGGGGTGTGATTAGGTTAGGGGATATAATTATGTAAACCTTCTTCATTAACTACTTTTAAACAAATATCGAGTTGGCTTTTACTTGCTTAGGTCTTTATATTTCTATATTACTTTGAACAATTTAAGTTTTCACAATTAAATGAAAATACGTGAAGAAATGATACCACAGTATTATTTCTACTTTATTTAAATTCTTTATCATGACCTATGTTTCGCTGCATGACAACATCTTCAGGTCGACAATTTAGAAAGATGTTGGCATAAAATGAAACCTATGTTATGGTAAAGAATTTAAATAAAGTTCAAATATTACTACATCACGTAGTTTCATTTAGTTGTGAAAAATTACATTAAAATTAATTTCTGTAAAATTAATGCCAAATGTCTTCTAGTGTTAACCACATTGTTAAAACGATGTTATATTTAGACTTATAATACATTCAACCATATAATTACAGAAATTCGAAATTTAGTGTATCCTTATAATCTTGATTATACCCCATGTCTTACGAAAACATGCGGTATAATGAAGATGTGAAATCAGTAATTAACCTAGTAAAGTATCTTCAATCAGGATTATGAATGTAATGCTTTAAAATATTGATATATATATATATATATATATATATATATATATATATATAAATATATATACATATATATATATATATATATATATATGTATATGTATTTATATACATATATATATATATATATATATATATATATATACATACATATACATATATATATTCATTAACATTAGTGTATTTTTTTAATTCTATTGCCAGCTTGACAGGTTTCAATCTAATGGCATTTATTGCATGGATTTAATATATTGTAATGTATGATATTAACATAATCAATAAAAGTTTTACAATCCTGGAAATAGTTCTACTATGAGTTAAGTTATATACGAATGAGTTTACATTAACAATATTTTGGCTATGAATCAATTTTATACAATTAATTTTATGTGGACAATACATGCATTGTTGAAATTATATCATAGAGTAGAGATACCTATAGTAATTCCTATAAGTTTAGAGTCATTTCCGCATGTCTCTACATTGGAAATTTGGTATAGTGATAAGATATATTAATACGCTTATATTACAATAATTATTAATTAGAAATGTCTACACAAACATTTTGGTGGTGTAAATAAAGTAATCAATTAATTTTTAATTTCAAGTATCGTGTAGATGTCAACTGAATGAGAAAATTTAATGATTATTTTTACAATTAATTGAAACTACGTGATGTAGTATTATTTTTACTTTCTTTAATTTCTTTACCACGTCCTAGGTTTCGTTGTATTACAACATCTTCAGGTGGGCTATGAGTAAACGAAACCTAGGTCGTGGTAAAGAAATTAAAGAAAGAAGAAATAATACTACATCACGTAGTTTTATTTAATTGTTTATAATGAATTTCTACAAAATTAACGCCAAATATATTCAAAATTATTTTTACATAAGATAATTCTCTAGGTAGTGTTGAAATGATTTGTCATTTTTCCCAGAAATAATTTGAAGTTGAAACTAAAATTTGATACATTGATAAATATTATCAATCTGTGTATATTTTAGAAGTTAATATTAAATATAATTTATGAAATATGTTCCATGCAATTTATGTTCGTATGTGAAGATCAATATTATTAATATTTGTAAATTCTTTAATAGAAATACTACGTAATTTTCAATGTACGGAAACCTCGTAGTTTGAGCTATACTCATAGTTAACAACTTTTATTCAATGTTTTGTATGTATTTTTCCGAAAGGTGTCATGTATTGCATTTAATTATTATGCATTTAATTACAAATTCTGTAATATACTTTGGTTAGTTAAAAATTGTAAAGCAAATTACAAGATAAGATGACATTTTACCAATGTTGATTCCTATTATAAATTCCTGCCTATATATGTAAGAACTGTATAATATCTCTATTCTGTATCATGATCCAAATCAATTTTCAATAGGACAGAAGTTCAAAAATACTATAATATTTAAAGCAACCATGTATGAACAAATATAATTTTTTAGTCATACAGGTTGCTTTAAATATAACAGTATTTTTCAAATTAGAATTAGATAGGTTCTCGATCTTTCTCAATTTTATTAAATAAAAAAAAAATTATATTAGCCAGGGTATTAAAAGAAAAAATAAAGAATAAACAAAGGATAAAAGACATTTTTTAATTTAAATAATTATTATAAAATATTAATATAATTTTTTTCATACGCCATTCATTTGAGCTCTGTATGAATGTTTGAG
Source organism: Druceiella hillmani (assembly GCA_039881145.1). NCBI lineage: Eukaryota > Metazoa > Arthropoda > Insecta > Lepidoptera > Hepialidae > Druceiella > Druceiella hillmani. The sequence continues at coordinate 14,287,584 of JAYKKI010000042.1, read as the reverse complement.
TGATCAGCAAATAATCACATCAAACGAAATTGGGGGTTTGAATATTAAAGTATTAAAAATATAGCGGGACATGATATTAATTTTAGATTCATATTATTAAAATTACTCGTTGTGATATTTTAATTCGAAAAGAATATTAAGTTAGCCATGATACAGTTATTACCTATAATAATAACCAATCTATTATATAAATACGTACGTCAATAAAAAGTAGAAAAAGTTTACATCTTGACCCTTTTTCATAACCACAAATTTACCTCAAGTATTATGTACCTTTAATTTAGAATTTATTTAACAGAAACCACTTCGTAGAAGGCTTCCATAGTCTACCACCTTTTTCTTTTAAGATATTTTTTCAGTTTTAATAATTTTCTTTCTTTAGTTATATTGGTTAAGGTTTCCAGTATCCATCCAGTACGCAATTAAAACCAGTTTCGTCCCTTGCGTGTCATAATGAAAATAAAATAAAATATTTTTTGCAGTAGAACTAAATCGCTTTCTTGTGTTCGAAATTAGTTCATTACTTAATCTTGTGAAACAAAAAGTGCACTTATACAATATAAACAATTATATCAAAAATATCTAATAATATTTAATAATTCCATACACGGTCAGAAATTATTTTTTTTCAGATCATTTCTCCATCTCTGCTTTAAGACCTTCCTTCAATCAAAGTTCGAGATTATATGTCAACGGGAAGAACCTCATAGGTTTTGGTGAGAGAGATAATAAGTCAGTATCAATATATGTGATACTTTTAAGGCCGTATCTTTTTAACGAACTGAATTAGAAGTTTGATTTTTTGCACTTAAGAATTCCATACACAAACGGAAACTATTTTTTTCTATACGATGTTTCTTTTTATCAAAGTTCGACATTATATGCCAACAGAATGAATCTTGCCGGCTTTGAAGAGTGAGTCAGTGAATTAGTAGCAAGATAGGTAATATTTAAAAGGCCGCATATTTTTAATGAATTGCGTTTGTTGCAAGGCGTCAAGGCGTGTTCATTCATTCCGGAGTAATTTGATATACTAAAACCTTTTAGTACAAGTTAGCAGCCCTAGTTATAAAAACAAAGGAAGAAAAGGAAGAAGAATTTCAATATTAATTATGGTTCTTACAGAAACAAGTAGAATGTATTCTCTCACAGTGTTAAATAAATTAATAACGCCAAACACACTGCGTTTCATATGAAATCAAATTAGACAATGATCTTGAAAAAAAATATTATAATTAATAAATTTGCGGCAAAACGAAATGCGCCATCTACATTTGGTGAAGTTTTAATCAAATAAACTGAATAGAAATATAAATAATTAGTTCATTCAAGATACAGAACACGTCATATACATTTTCACTACGGTAACTTTTATCGCTGCTGAGACAGAATTCAGAAGTTTTCTATGAAAATGTTTAAGAATTGAAATACACCCTTAACTTGTAGAATTGAAAATTCTTACATATGCACATAAACTTTAATGAATGGATATTCCTAGTTTTTAATACTAATTTACATTTGTCACTTTCTGTATTGTTCACATGTATAAGCAACTTTAAAAATATTTATGTCAACATTAGTTCAACCGTCTGTATAAAACTTATACTTCGTTCTCCGTAAATATTTTGGTGTACCTTTTTTAGACGTCTCCGTGTTCTTGTGAAAATTCTTTTAAAAACAAATTTCAACAAAAATAAATTGGGAAATTTAAAATTTATACCCGGCTTACTTTTTTATATATAATATTGTACACAGAAATGACAAAAGGCAAGTATAAATTTAGAGATGATAATGTTTTTGAAGCCTACCGCGCTTGCCAGACGGCAACTGTGGGCGTTTTTATCACGTCCCCAATGACAGGCTTCAAACCGAGTAGATCCTTGTTGGAGCGAGATTATTACTGTTGGAGATTGAGATGAAAAAGGTTTTCATAGTCTGCCTCGCGTCGTTTAATTCTGAAATATTATTCTAAGTTATAAATGGAATATTTTTTTTGGAAAAGCGGCCTAATGACGCGGATGTCCTCAATCATTTTGTAAATTACCAAAATAGAAATATGAAATGTTTTAATTGATCAAATTTACGTTTGGTCTTATAAAGAAAATTTTTCGTGATGATTTAAAAAATTGATCTGAAAATGAACTCAGTAATTTATTTTATGATAGAAATAGTTTCAGGAAAATAAAATAAATTTTCTAAAACCTTTTATTAATGAGCTTTACGATAGAGGTTTCATTTTTACCCGACTATGGCAGAGGAAAGTTTATGAATTTCATCTATGTATGTATGTAAGTAAGTTTGTTCCCTCGTATAAATCAAACTATTAAAGTGATATCAATAAATGAGATATCCTTAGATTCATCATGATTCAGGAAATATCTTAGAGTATACAACACAATGTATTTCACACAAGCTATATATGTATTTATCTATGTATATTAATAAGTTTGGTCCGTCGTATAGACTAAACCATCAAAGTGATTTCAACAAATAAAAAGTCCTTGAATTCGTCATGATCTAGAGATTCTCCTAAGATACAATGTAACGTGAATTTCAGAGGCTATGTATTTAGTACTTTCAGTAATTTTTTTCCGTAGTTGGGTTTTAGGTTTTTCCTGTTGTAATCCTTAAGTTTCATTGTTATATGAATGATTACTTAATCATTAGTCATATACTTAATCATTAGATCACTAATAAAAACTCTGACAAGTCGAACTCTGATATTGTAAGTAATTCCTGGTGTATCAAAAGATTAATATTTTTTATCAAAGACAAGACAAAGCAAACACCAATGGCGAGGAGTCCTGTTACATATTATGGTACTAATTTTTGACGCGACATATGGGCAGTATCTTCATCTACACATATAATTGAAATTGTAATGTCTGTGATTTTGAAATAAAGGCTTGCTTTTATATTGGCTAGGTTTTTTTATAGGTTACACGAACAAAAATAACTTTTTAGGAATTTTTCATGTCTATCACTCATTTTCTCATGTGTTTCTTTGGGATAAACTGGAAAACGGTTAGTTTAGCACCAATATCTCTAATATCTATATATAGATGACAAAGTTTTTTAAAAAAATTAACGAGGCGTGGAACGGGGAGAAAGATACCTGTTATATTTTTTGTTAATTAAATTCCTTACAAAACTAGGAATGAATATAACGTACCTTTGTTTTTTTTTATTTGAGCTTCATTACGGAAAATTTTTTGTTTTTTCTTTTTTTCTCTGAGAAACTCGCAGAAGTCGGTACATTACACAGGGATGTCATACAATAACCTAAAGAATTTTATGTCGCACAAAAACATATCTTAACTATAATAGGACCAGGTTTATGAATCTATGATAAATCTATGATAGTTATCTTATCTGCAATATAAAAATCAACCTGTTATATTTAGAGAGAAATTTATATCCTATGGAACATTTTATATATCGAGCTTTAAAAGATCTATGAATAATTTGTCTTCCCTAACAAATTCTTTAATAAAACATGAAACAAGGTTATAAATGATCTAAGCCACAACTATTTCTTTTGAATTTTTTCCTTTTTGCCTACTTGGTCGTTTTATTGCGCATCACCTTAAAGCTATTGGATATATTAGATTAGAAATTTCTTAATTTAACCCTTCAAGTCCTGACAGAATGTGCGGGATTAGGCGCTTTTTCCTATTAATCTGTCAATATATTTGTTTGTATTTCTAAATAAACATTACTAAGCAATGTGAAATCTAGTTCTCACTGTTATTGTGACATAAATTAAGAAGTTAAAAAAACGTTGGTCCAATAACTATCGCGTTAAGAGATTTGCACTTACATTTTATTACAAGAAAATTATAATAATTATAATAAAATGAAAAAAAGCTATTTTTAGCGCTGTTAATATATATCTTTAAGCAATGACTAATAGGTGAGATCCGGCTGTCAAATAAATAAATAACATTTATTAAATACCCATATGAGGACTAATGTAATAATCAATTAAATACAAAAAAAGGGAACAAAAATTATCTACTAGTAAAATAAGTATAAAATATTTTTTTCTTTATTTTTAATCTAACTGTGGTATTTTTCCTCTTCTGTTTTCAATCGAGGTAAAAACAGAAGTTTGTTGTATCTATAATAGATCACCCTATCATTACTGGATGTGGCAAACACTTGGATTGATATTGAAAATTGAAAAAGTCATTTATCACCGTTTTTGAAGGTTTAACGTATTTCCCACTTAAAAATTTGTCAGATAGATGTAAAAGTTTATCTCATTTAAATTTTATTTGTCAATACTGATGGAAGCTTTGTCGCTTACTATATAGACTTATATATTTTTACGACCAGGTATTTTATAAGTCGTATATGAATTAAGTAAAATTAGCTTGCTTCTCATTATATTGCTATATTGGCAAAATATATCTTCATTTATTTTATTTCTAGGATAAGAAAATTTTGGACATAATAATTTCCTAATACTCGTTTATTAACTTTGCTAATAATATTTTATTTAAACGTTTTATTTAAGTTTTTATTTCTATTTGCATTGATAATTTTAAAAACGTACTACTTAGTGCGGAAAATGCTTAAATTAACTTTAAATATGAAAGCTGAGGAGCCATATTCGTTCAGAACTTTAGAAGTAAGAGCCGCACCGTATGGAGGTTGAAATTTATTAAATGAACGCAAATAATAATATTATTTAAACATAAATTAAAATGCGATACAATGCCTTATTTTGCGCACTGCGATGTATAGTTTACTTGCTAAATACTAGGGGTCACTTTTCTTGAAATAACCTATTATACTATTTTTTGAAACACCAACCTCCATACGGAGGTAAAAGGATGTTGTGGGAATCATCATTCTCTCAAGATTTGATAGGGTGGCAAGCAGTAGAGAGGGTGGAAAATTTTAGGGAAATCTTTTAAAAATTGCTGAAGTGTGTAATGAATATTCTTTACAGAGTTCTGCCTGTTTTATAGACCTAGATAGATTAAACTTATACAAAAAGTGTATCAGGTAGAAAAACAATTATGTGCTCATCTTTATCTTCTCTCTATTCTTCTTTCCCCGTCGTTCTTTCCCCGTTTATCTCTACATGTTCTCAATATGGTTATATACAGCTTAAGAAAAAATGGTAAAACTACGTTTTTGTTGATTGATTTAAACATATTACTCTACATGCATTAATTTTACCCACTTTATTTTTAAAGTAAATTTTTAAAAATTCTCAGTGTAATTGGCTATAAAGTGCTATCGGCTGGTATTATCTAAGTCTGATGTCTTTACAATATATATTGGGACATGGATATTATGAACCTTTGGAATAATAATCATTTTAAAAGCGATGTTGTTCGGCCACAAAAATATGAGTATGACAGTTCGATATTTTTATTTTATGGTTATAGTTTATCTTCAGCAATTTGAAGCAATGTTTAGTAACTTATTTACATAAATATTCAATGTCAGTTAAACATTTAAAAAGTATGTGTCACAATTATCTTAGTTTGTAGTTTTCCGTTTCTCAAATTAAAAAAAAACGGAAGTCTTTGTTGTGCATCCGTCTGTCAAAGCCCTTTTTTCAGAATCAGCTTAAGATATCATCATGTAAGATGAATCAATTGCCAAGGAAAAATTTAGCCAAGAAAAATAAAATTTAAGGTAAATGAACAAATTTTATTTGAACACAAGTAAAATTATATATATATATATATATATATATATATATGTAAATATGTATACATGTATATATATATATATATATATATATATATATATATATATATATATATATATATATTGTGAATAAGTATTCCAATTTATAATTTTTATTTGTGTTCAAATAAAATTTGTTCATTTACCTTAAATTTTATTTTTCTTGGCTAAAATATTCCTTGGCACTTTATTCATCTCACTATGTACAATGGCAGTATGCGACTATTAAGGGATGGAACGTAGTTACTGTAATATGTTTCACTACTTCCTTTGGACGAAGTCATCGATGAATTATTTCATGAACCACCTTCCTTACCTCATTCAAAATATTATAATTTTTTAACCTTTTCAATATATTTCCTTGCATAATTATACGATATAAATTATAAAATGAAGAGAAAAATCACAACACGAGTCAGCGTAATTATTATATATAGCTGTAACCAATTACTGCTTCACACTTAAAAATTCACTAAGTGCTCGTGATTGTGAAGTTTATTTCGTTGGAAAATTTGCATATACTCTTAGATAAAATATACACGCGTTTTCTCCAATGGTAATTTCGGTTGAATACGTCTGCGAGTACGGCAGGCTTATCGGTTTGTGCGAGCGTGGCGGGGTTTAGAGGAAAAAAATTCATTTGTTTTTCATTTTCTTTGTCGTTCATTTATCACAGTTTTTATCTCAGCTGTCGCTGTACGTAATTTGGGTCTGATATGTTTGACGCCTGTTGGATAATTGTGTGATTTGAGAGCGAAGTGAAAAAGTAGAAAATTACGTGGAGCATTGATGTAAATTTTAGTTTACGTATTGATGAACGAATGTAATAGTATACTTACTACATTTAAACGGATGTCTGATTACAAAGAAAATAAATTTATTTTATAAACAATTAAAATAGCAATAGAATCATTGTCGAAAAAATCGAAGTATTTAAAATAGCACAAAATAGATCACATCGCTTGATATTTTCCCCTCATTTTATTTTTGTTATTTGTAATTTCTTTTAAACTAGAAGTATTTCTGATTTTAAAAGGAAAAACGGAACCTTTATAAAATCACTCACATATCCATCCATATGAACTAAGCTAATCCTCTATTGAACTAAGCTTAATTGGCCAAAAAGTGTGATATTATATATATATATATATATATATATATATATAAGGGTTATTTATTTTACAGGCTATGCATGTATGTATGCATGTGAGTAATTTGTTCCCTCGTACAGACCAAATTTCTCATTAGATTCGTCTTAATCGGGAGAGTTTTTAGAATATATAACGTTATGGATTTTACAGACTGCGTATGTATAGTGATTTGTCGTCTTGATCGGGATAGTATTCTATGGCATATAACGTTATGGAATTCACAGACTGCGTTTGTATAGTGGTTTTTCATCTTAATCGGGATAGTATTCTAGGGTATATAACGTTATGGAATTCACAAATTGCGTATGTATGGTGGTTTGTCATCTTAATATGGAGAGTATTCTAGGGTATGTAACGTTATGGATTTCACAGACTGCGTATGTGTAGTGGTTTTTCGTTTTGACCGGAAGAGTATTCTAGGGTATATAACGTTATGGATTTCAAAGACTGCGTATGTATAGTAGTTTGTCGTCTTGATCGGAAGAGTATTCTAGGGTATTAACGTTATGGATTTCAAAGACTGCGTATGTATAGTGGTTTGTCGTCTTGATCGGGAGAGATCACATCACAACTAAAATAAAAAATTGTGGAAAAAAATAATGCCTTTACGAAATTACAAATTGACCCTTTACCAATTGTCATCCTATTGGTAACATTAAGTTTTTAATAAGGGTTTTAAGGGAGTTAATAATTTTTTTGTGTTTTGTGTAATGAAATATCTTTAAAGCTTATTTTAATTAAATTTTTTTTGTTTTTTAATAATTCTCTATTTCAATGTTTATTTTGGAACTGGATGAACATTTTCAAATTCGCCAAATAGGTTTTACGTTTAATATAGTGCGAATCAGATTCTGAATAAATTTTCTGAGATAAAATACAGGTTGTACGTATATCGATCCATTATTTTTATGGGATTTTGTGTATCTAAACAAAATCAAAATACTGATATGGCAGAACTAAACAATATTAAAAAAAATTCACCGTTTGTTATATCGCCCAATAACAATTATTTAAATAGGAATTGTTTAAATATAACGCACTCTCGTTTGTTGCTTAATTGATCAATCCATGAATTAGCTGACGAGAAACGCTAAGGTAAACCTAATAAATAACTACCACCTTTATGCTCGTTATTAAATCTGAATTTCTTTTTAGATTTGTAATGAATAGTTTTGAGATAATCATGTTTTACAGTGAAAAATTAGAAAACAACCCTGTTGCGCATATTATGTCAATCAATTTCCTTTATAAATTAGTATCTAAATTCACGCAAGAAATTATAGTATTTTGGACAAAATTCTTTGGTTAATAATTTTGAATAAAAACAAGTTTACTTAAATAGATATAATATGTTCAGATAGAAGTCAATTTACTTTAAAGGTTTTTTTCTATGATATATTGAATAAAAAAATTAATAGAGAAAATTTTAAGTTTATGCAGATAAATGTATTAGGTTCAGAGGGGAGACAATTTATTTAAATATTTCTTTAGTTGATATGTTATGTAAAAAATAATTATAGACAAATTAATGTTAACACAAGTAGACGAAATAGGTTTCAACACGAGTAAATTAATTTAGAGGTTAATTTTCGTGATAACTTGCATAAAACCAATACTTGTTAAAAGCAATGCCTATTAATGTTGACGAACAAATGTTATCATATTGATATAAATTTTTCCTTTAAATATTCGTGCTAAAGTGATAAAGTATTGAATATTAGAGAAATATTAGGCCCATTGGGAAGACAGGCTAATACATTTTTTGAAAGTTCTATATAATATGGTATATTGCTTGAAAGACTCGATATAAAAATATTTTTTAGTAAGTTTCTTTTTATAATTTCTAATAGTAAATCTTCAGAGATATACTAAAAAACATGCTAAAATTATGTCCCAAACTTTTTATTTCCAAAATCATTAAACTTAAAATTAGGAAAAAAAATCAGTTTTTAGAAACCCACAAAAAATTATAGGAAAACTATGACGATAATTCTAAATGTCATAGTTTTTGGGTTATACGTAGTGAAATATGTGTATCTCTTGCTTAATTATGTTAAATATATTCAAATAGTTAATTGGCTGGGATATTAGTATTAACATTTATAATAAGTGAAGTAATTTCCTGTCAAACGAGGAAAGTTGCAATTATAAATAAAAATACCCGACTTACACTTGTCCGGTATTTTTATTTAGAATTGCAACTTTCAATATAGAAATTTAAATGAGACTCGCGATAAAAATTAGTGTTGTCGAGGCTAGTATCTGTATTGATACAATACATCTCTATAATCGTATTTTTAGTCAACTTTAACATTAGTATTAAAATATTTTAAGATTTAAGATGATGCAATAAAAAAAATACTATTAGTCAATTTCTGTACCCACAACGATACAGAAACTTTAATCAAATATGACCGCGATGGAAATTATAATGGTAAAATTCTTATTAATACTTGAAATAAATGAAGTAATTTCCCATCAAATGAAGTATACGGCCTTATATGTATATATGACCCAGACTTGCACTTGTTTGGTATTTTTATTTAGAATTGCAACTGTCAATATAGAAACTTAAATGAGACTCGTGATGAAAACTAGAGTGGTGATAAGACTAGTATCTGTATCGATATTGTAAATCTCAACAGTCATCTTTTTTAGTCAACTTTAATATTAGAATAAGCATATTTCAAGATTTAAGAAGACGATGCATTAAACAAAATATTACTAATAAATTTTTGTACACAGTAAAACTTTAATCAAATGTGACCCTCGATGGAAATTATAATGGTGAAATTCGAATTAATAATTATAATAAATGAAGTTATTTCCTATAAAATGGAATACACAACTCTCGACGTATGACCCTACTTGCACTTGTCCGGTATTTTTCTTCAGAATTGCAAATTTGTCATGAATTTCAAAAACATGGCAATTGTTACATACTTCTTTAAGGTCTTTTATTTAATTCCATGTGACGAATCATCTTTATGAATAATAGACACATTATTTGTTACACATATATATCCATCTTATTGAACTATTAAAAATATACAAAAATTTGTCTAAATGAAAATTTTTAACAGGATAAATACTACTGATGGCAAATAAAATCTAACTTAACACTTACTAAGTAAACGGTATGACCGTTTACAAAAATATACCTAAACACCAATATATCGAAAGCATCGATGTTTTCATCTATGCATCTTAAAACATCACTATTATATTTCTATGCTAATGTCGATACAAGAACTGAAATAAAAAGAGACCCACGATAAAAATTTGAGTGGTATTCAGGCTAGTATCCGTGTTGATATGATAAATCTCTACAATCGTTTTTTTAATAGATTTTAACATTTAAATTAACATATTTCATGCTTTAAGAATGTGATGCAACAATAAAAAAATACTATTCAATTTCCGTAGTAACATCAATACAGAAACTTAAATCTAATGTGACCTGCTACGGAAATTATTTTTGTATTAGACTAGTACCTATACTTATGTAATAAATCTCTCACTAGTACCTACACTGATGTAAAGAATCAACTTTAATATTATATTTAATATATTTAAATTTTAAGAAGATGACGCAATAACAAAAACATCACTTTAAATTTCCGTACTAACATCGATCTGACTAATAACTATCTTGATACAATAAATCCCTACAATCGTATTTTTAGTCAATTTTAATTGCTGCCCCAGTTTCTGCCATAGTATGCCAGGGTATCACCAGCCCGCTGGTAGGAGGGGAGACTATTTATATCATTCTACTCTTATTTGTGAGCAATTCTTCAATTCGAAGGCCTTCTTTCAAAATTAATTTAAATCCCAAATCAACCTGAAGCTATCTGAATTAAGGTTGAAATACTTGTAAATGAGGAGCATAATAAAATTTAGATTTAAATGTTAAGTATTTCATAGAGGTATAGTAGAAAAGGGAAAGGCGTAATGACTAATGAGTAATAAAATAAAAAAAAAATTTTATGCATTTATACATTTATCTAAATGTAATGACCTACTTTTCAGCCACATCAAACATCGGAAAAATCAGTTGGAAATAATAATATTTTATAAAGAAGGAAATTACAAAACAATTGAAATAAATTCTTAAGTATAATCTGTACTATTAGCAAAATTGTAATAAAGTGCAAATATTTAAAAGAAAGTGATTTCTTTTGAATTAAGAATGATAAAGAAGCCAGAAAATCTGTTTTCAGAATTTTTATCTGTCTGACCGTATGTTAATTTGTTCGTCAATCACGGGAAATCTACTGGACGGTTTTTGATGAAATTTGGTACGATAATAGTTTGTACCTAAGATCAATATTTGAGGTAAAAAAATTCTAATAACTTTTCTAATTCAGAATTTCACGCGAGTGAAACCGTATGACATAGCTAGTATTATAATGTGAAATAAACTATTCAAAAACCCAATTATATTCCTAAGGATGTTAAATTAGTGGAAGAGAAATTTATAATAGGAAACAACGTTATTGAAATGAGATTGAATCCTGTATAAGACGCATAAAAAAGTGCCTTTTAATATTATAGACGAGTGTGAAACAAAATCTTTCCCAACAGAAAGATTATAGACAGATCTGTAACCAACATTACAAAAGATAAAAAGAGTTAGAAATCAATAAATATATTAATTTTATATTTTAAGAAATATTAAACCTTTGAATTTTTTTGTATTTCCTTCGAAGTGAGTGTGTATATATATATATATATATATATATATATATATATATATATATATGTGTGTGTGTGTGTGTGTGTGTGTGTGTGTGTGTATATAGAAGAAGATCTCACGACTCCGTCATTTTAAGTGTACTTCTAAAGGATATAATACATATAATATTAACGTTACTTATATAATTTGCCGAGAATAAAAATGTTAAGTAAATAAAATAAATAAAAATATGTCGTCCACATATTTTTAGCGAACTAGGGATAATATTTAAGTTGTAGTAATTATTTTATATATATTGTTATATATTGTTTATTAAATTCGAAACTTTATAATTTTATTCAATTGGGATAATACGATAGTCACTTACAGACAAACTTTACTGGTTTGATATACAGAAAAAAAGTAGAACGAGGATTTTTTGTACGAATTTATTAAATTTCAATTTTTAATCTTAATATTAATTAAATCTTTAAAAGTCCTAATAAGAGTAATTAATTGTATAGGTCTTAATAAATGTTTAAAATTATGTACTGAATTTCAGACCATACCATTCATTTTTTAATAAATATTTATAATTGGATTTTCGGCGGAATTGTCCTAATATTCAATATTTTTCCATAAATTTATTCACTTGTCCTTACTTACTTTTATCCGTAATATTATTCTTTCTTACATTTATATTGTAAATTATGTCCTAACCACCACTTTTTAGCAAGTCTTGAACAAACGATTTAAATTGATAAAAATCACTTTGTGATGTTAATTTGTAATGAACTGATTTTTTTTCTTTTACATACGATTAAACAAAACCTAAAAGTACTTAAATTCCATGTTTCATTGAAAGTAGAACGTTTTTCAAATGAATTTTTAATAGAAATATGTTAGACAATTTTTACTAACAATTACCTTAGATCGTGGAACAGTCAATGTGGGTTAATTTAAAAAACATGTAATTGTGCATTCACATTATCAAAAATTTATTTGAATGCAGTAATAAATAAGGTACTCCATAATATATAAACATTGCGGCTATAAAACCCAACAAAGACGCAATATACGATTGTAATAGAAACGACTACTCTGTTAATGAAACCGAAAAATACAATATCTAGGAAAATACCAGAAAATACCTTTTTATCCAACGTGATACTACGTCTTACAATGTCTAGTTTTAGTAAGATATCGCAGCCAGCAAGTGTGCCATGACAACTACTGTACAAGTATATAGACGATAATGAAAACCACTCTATGTATAATACTATTATGTATGCTAATATATTCAAATATGATGCTCGTATAAAAAATCCTCCAAAACGACCTGCCATTCAGGTAAAAATACGCAAACTTATTTATTTAAATTCTCACTTTGAACCGAGAGACATACAAAATGAAAAGCAACGTAAATCCTCGGAGAATTTTCCGACCGTTGCCAGGGAGATAGGCCGCGTGGCATCTGATACGGAAACAAATCCTGAGGATAAAAGTTGAAAGAAAAAAGGAACACATTAAACTCGTTAAGAGACGAGGTGAAACGAATGAACTGGCATTTGTTTCCTCTAAAACAGATAATGAGGGTAATTTAAAGTGAGTTTATTGGATTCGATACACGAAACAAAATTAATGGATTGTTACTTTGTGTATTTTACGAGCGTTTTCTAGTGCTTAGGGCGGCGTTGATTAATTCTGATTGGAATGATTATAGGAGAATACAAGTCCTAACTCGCTTCGTTTTATTATGCATGTCGACTTTATTAAATATATATATATATATATATATATATATATATATATATATATATATATATATATTTATATATATATAATATTAGTCAAAAATTTCAATATATAAGAAATAAGAAAATAAAACCTGATACTGAATAATGTAAAAGAGATATAAAATATTTGTTTGTGTTTTATACATACAAAATAGACAAAGCGGTAGAAATTTCCTGATAGAACAAGACATCCAAAGATTTAAGATAAAAACAGTCTTAAAATTACGATTTTATTGATAACTTATTTAGGTGCTAAATTAAAAAAAAAGGTGACATTTTCAGAATACTAAATAACGTTCTAAAGAATTTGACATAAATTTTAGGAAATATCTATAACATGATCGTGGAAAAAAAACTGATTGTCTATGCCCACCCCAAATTCTTGCAAAAACTCACCTGAAGTAACTTCTAATGAGATATTAGATATTAATCAATAATTAGACAACGAGTATAGTAATTTGTCGTCATTATTTTTATTCAAATACAATTGATTTTGCTCAAATTCCATTTACATAAACTTTTTTATAATAATTAATTACTGCTTAACTCAAAAGTAATTACTTTTTCACAAATGGTTTAACCGAGTAATTATTAAAAATATGTTATGCGATGGGTAGGTTACCCATCTCAGAGACCCGATTTTTATGTGAAATTAACTGGATATTAAGGGGTTATGGTGAACAAAATAATTATAGAGAAATTTTGCATTGAGTATAAGATGAGTTTCTGAAATATACTGATTGGGTCCGAGTGATTGCCCATAAAAATACGAAATGCTTAGAATTTCACAACATTAATATTTATGTTAAGGAACTAACTTTACAGTATTTTTCATATTTTTTGGGTCGCTAATTGTGAATTTATTGTTAATATAAATATAATTTAGAATGAGCATTTATAAGGTGAAAAGGGCCACTTAACAAATTTACTTTATTATATTACGCTAATTATTGTTTTTAATGAACAGCCCATAATAAGATAACTTAAATAAAATTATATTCTGTATTTATGAAGCTGTCGATTATTTACATGGAGCAATGAACTCCCCCCCCCTCCCTTCTTAAAAGTTTAGAACCACAAGGTGGGCTTATGACAGTCGAGGTGGCGTTGATGGCGAGACGGCAAAGAATGGATTCGTTAATAATTATGTCGCCAATATTGGGTTTAGCATTTTAATTTTTTTAAGTTTGATAATATATTCAAAATTCACATAATAAGTATTTAGATATTTAAAAATATCATAATCAACGTAAATATAAGTGCAGTATAAGTCTAATATTGACATAATGGTTGAAATGAAGACGATTAATTTGACACTACATTTCTGAAACCTATAAAATGCTCAACGTAATCTTGATGTTAATACTACATCATAACTTGTCACTTAATGCTAACTGTAAACTTTTTTGGTATTAATACTGATTCATAAATAGTTATTTGAATGCTCATTGTAAACTTTTTTTTGTATTGATACATCATAAGTAGTTACTTGAATGCTAACCGTTAACTTTTTTTGGTATTAATATTGATTCATAAGTAGTTATTTGAATGCTCATTGTGAACTTTTTTTTCGTATTGATACATCATAAGTAGTTACTTGAATGCTAACTGTTAACTTTTTTTGGTATTAATAGTATATCATAAGTAGTCACTTGAATGCTAAACGTAAAATTTTTTTGGTATTAATACTACATCATAAGTAGTCATTTGAATGTCGACCGTAAACTTTTTTGGTATTAATACTGCATCATTAGTAATCATTTGGATGCTCACTGTAAACTTTTTTAGTATGAATAATACACCATAAGTGTTCATTTGAATGCATACTGTAAACTATTTTGTTAATGACACTTCATCGCAACTAGACATATAAATATATTGTAAATTCAAGAGCCCAAAAAGGCACTTTTCCGATCGTTCTTCGTCTTTTGAATTAATTTTATTCAAATCTTCCATTTTTGTTTTGTATCTAGCAACGCAACTCGGTTTTGTTCACGCATATTTGAGTGTCAACATTAACAGGTATTAACATATTTCTTAATGCATCACATTATATATGTTTTCCCGGTCTACCAGAATGGACAGATTATATTTATATGTTACACATGATTGGTATAACTGGCCATGGAAATCACCACGCTCTGATTCATGGAGACAAAGTAATAATAAAAATGTAGCAAAAGTCGGGCAATACATTCTGTAAAGGTAAAAGATGAGGAGAACAAACTTCTTTTATTAACTAATCATCACTAGTCTTTCCGTCAATATACACCCGATCCCAACGATCGATATCGTTTGGTGAATGGAACAGAGGAATTTAGTGACCACGGGACAGATGGAGGAAACAGATATTACTAATATAATTCTATGCGGATGAAGCCGCGAGGTAAAGCTAGTTTTTTATATGGAGAAAAGTTTTGTTTGTGGATTTGGGTTTGACACAAAAATTGTTTACATAGCTGGTATAGCTTACACTATTCAGATAGGTAACAGTTACAGCGAGTGGAAAATTAGTAATATTTTTGAAGCAGGTGGTTAATAAACATTAATGCGTGCAGCGTTCACTTCTGAGTTACGTATTTGAGTTAAAAGTAAAATATAAAATTTTGTTGACAGCTTTAAAATATGGAAAAAAGGTTTTGCTAGTTGTTATATGTTTAATGCCATTACTCGTTTTTTTTGTTTTTGTAATCGTATTAGAAAAATATTTATGATTCAAACTAGTTAGTTTTAGCTACACCAAAATAATTTAAAAGAATTGTACACGATAATAAAATTCAAAAGGTTCAGGTGCCAATCAAGTTCCAAGGCTAATATTTTGGATTATTTGTTATAAATTTTTTTTATGTTGAAATAATTGTATATTGGTAAATCAAGGAAAAAGTAATTAACCCATTGTAAATACCATAAAATCCCATCAAAATCCCATAAACCCGGACACCATTAACACTTTTTTTGCCTTATCCTAAGTTTTAACCCTCATCAATTCACGCCGCTGATGTTGGTAGGTTCGGCTATAAGAAGAGCTACTTCTCAGATTATTAACTTTACATCGCATGTTTAGGACTATGTACATCCATCAATAAACCATTTTGGAATAAACCATTCGAGAAAAGAATCATGAATGTAATCTCTAAAAGTAAGGAAACATGAATTTGACGTAAGAAAACATATTAAACGGGATAGAATTTACTAACGCACGCTTCTAATTTATTCTTCTAAATTTTATGCAGAAACTATTGCTAGATTTTCATAATTCAGAAATTCATTACGCTCTTCATAAGCTAGTTCATCTTCGGATTGATTGAATTGATAAATAGTAAAAACCAGACGAGATAGAATGAAAAAAAACAGAAAACAACCCCTTATTTTTTACCTTAACCCTAAACTATGGCAGCCAAATTATTGAAATATACCTTTGTGTCAATGGTATGTAAGAACAGATCAAAGTATTCGACTGTCAAGCACAAGTTAAATAAATTAAATATTTCAAGTTTTTCTGTCTATCTAAAATGATTGAAATATAATGTCGTCAATATTATAATATAAAAAAAAATTAAAATAGTCCAGACGAATGAAGTGGCGAACACAACTAGTGTAGAATATATAAATTTTATTCTCTACTAATTGTATCCATGACTTTGGTCGTGTAGACATTTGGATTTGACTAGACCGATTATAGATAATTATAATAAAAGAGTAAAATAATTATATGGGGGATTTCTAGATTCCACTATATACGAATGCACATTTGAGCTGAATTAGGTATATAGTATTAGTAACGGAACAGGTATGTGTTGATATTATCATTAACCGTGAAAATTAAAAGCATCTAGACAAGGCAAGATATTGTAGGCGTGCACATCATCAAAACGTCAGAAACATTTAAGGTATCACAATGAAATCAGGACAAAGTTGATCCCAGGGTTACTACCTACAACATGTGTAAAATTTATATCTTTAATTAAGTAGTTGTTAGTTACATTCGTTCATAAAGACAGACAGAAACAAATTTTATTTGAATTACTTTTCTTGTATTACTCGAAAATACAAAAATATGTTGTTTTTATATCTTGTGCCATATTACAGTAATCTCAAAGTAGATTATACCGCATGGATTCAGCTCCGTTGTTAAAAAGATCAATGAAAAATAAGTAAACGTACCCACATATACATCCGTTTTTGTTAATGAAGGAGCCGTAAGTATAAAAAAATAATCATATTGGTATTTAAAGATATTTATTACTTTTGATAACAGTTAAAAAAATACACTGGTACTAAAACGAAATATTAGAAAATAAATAGTTACATTAGTGGTAATTATAATTTTTTTCCTTGTGATATTAGTTAATATAAGTATAGTTGCCCCGTTACCGTATAGAATATGTGGTCTTGGACTTACGTAAATACTGGTCTTTCTTGAAAATATTAAAATAATAAAAAATTTAAAATTGTTTTCAGTATTGAAATGAGAAAATTTTACTTACAAGTTTACGAATTTATTATGGCGTACATTTACCCAGCACATTATTTTCGTCTTTCTCGAAAAAAAGAAACAATCATTTTAAATTTTCACGCCACTTACCTCATGTAAAATATTAGAAGGAAAATTTATATATATCTCTACTATTTCCGAGACCACTCACATTACGATTCAAAAGGGTAGTTTCTTCGCCAAAGCTTGACGTCGACAAATAAAGACGGAAAGCTTAAAGCTACCAGTAAAAGGAAAAAGGTTAACACAATAAATATTCCTACGTTTCTTGTCGTGAATTTTCATAGGTTTATTTTACTTCAAACGAGGGCACTTTTTGTGGTAATTTTTTAACTTATATATTTAAAAGCTTCTCTCATTTCTCTGCACAGAGGGCAAGCTTATTCGATAAAAAACTGTTTTATTCGCCAACTCGGGCCAATAAGGGACTTTTTTTAAGGCTATTTGCATAATATGAAAATTTTCTCAAATACGAAAAGCGTAGATGCCTCTTTATCTGAACTTGTTCGTTTTTTGGTCTAAACTGAGTTAAATGTACGGAGAAATAACAACGTCGAAATACTCTAGAAATGAGAACAGAGAAATTCTGACACGATTCGGAATATCGAAGAATTATAAAGTTTCGGGACGAATTTTATTGGATTATGCTAACAAAGTTAGATTATCCCAATAAAAATTTGCAACCCATAAAATATTCTGAGCGCGTTCGTTTAATTTTGAATTTTGCTTAATGAATGCTTCTATTATTCACGGATACAAGAGACTTATTATGTTATATGAAATGCAAACTTTAAGACAAGATTATGATACATGAACATATTTAAGACATTCTACTATTATTCTTTTATTTCCTCTCTTAATCTTCTTTCAGAACAAGTTGAAATTATGTCCTATTTTTTTTTCTTTCAATAACTTTGTTATTCGTGTTCACTTAATTAAATCCAGCTATTTGCTCATGTCTGTACTCGCTTCTATTTAATTTACTAAGTCGTTAGTCAGAACAAGGAATGTAATTCTAAACAAATCAAAAGTTAACTGTCGTTTTTTTTGTATTATAGTATATATTTATGTATTTTAATACAAATATTACTTGGCTGAAATCTTAGCCATTTAATTTTATTTTATCTCTCGTCTCAAATTTGACGGTAGTTTCTTTCTTTGTGACATTAGTAATTATTTTTTTTTTATAAAACCAGTGGCGAAAAATTAAAAGCATGCTTTTTTATTTCATGTCTATTCCCATTAAACAAAAATAATTATATTAATCAAAATTATTTCTCGTAAAATTGAAATGGTTTTCTGTTCATTTACACTTTCAGTGGTGTTGCGAAAAGGAATTACTTGTATACTAATGCAATGAAATTTAAATTTCATCCAAAGCGAATTATTTGATTATGGTGATATCTTATGAAAAATATGATTTATAATAATTAGGTGTTTTATAGCAAAACTTCATATTCTCATTATATTACGAAAATGTAAAAAGATTTAACTCTTTACCTACTTTAGTAGGATATTAACCATATTTTTGCTATTTTATAGATCATAACTTTAAAGATTACACTGAAGATGAGTGAAGGATTTATTAAAAAATCTTAAAAATTGATAAGTATATAAAGGTATAAATTTAAGGTTTAGACGGCAATATTTAATTGTATTATTAGTAAAGCTCATTGTATACCATGAGTGGGAATAGAACGGGAGATATTCCCACTCCACGTCCATCATTAAAATTACATGCAATGCTTATTGTTCAATCGGTTTTTTAATACTTTAATCTAACCTATTTTGGTAATTTTATAATTCCTTAGATTTTGAAGTTCTCTAATTTAGTTTTGATTAGATCTATGTTTTATAAAATTTTACTAAAACTCGAAATTATTTATTTATCGAATATAAAGTTTTCATCCAAATCGACTATCAAAGTACATCATATAAACTTGGATATGAGATGATGGTATAAACATTCTTTTAACAAATTTGTGTAATTAACGCCATGTTTCTGAGCAAAGATTTAAATCACATAAAATTTTGAAAATTATTGTCTCATCTTCACGCACACATATTTTAGAAAAATCTGTAAATTTCACTTTAAAAGCTTATCTATTTAATCTATGCAATGATGATAAGTGTGCTGTTAAAAAAACGCATTGTAAATTAAATATTCTTGTTACTATTCCCAAGGTAGTACTTTTTCATCACATCTAACGTGAAAGATCATTTAATATGTATATATATATATATATATATATATATATATATATATATAAAATTATAGAAAACTAAAGTAATGAACGTAAAAAATAATTCAATGAAGCATTCAAAAAGTTACTGAACATATCGTCCACTGAATAAAATTATCAAACATAGAACAAAAATTTTTAAAGACGTACATTTTTTTTAAATAAACAATGTATTTATTAACTTAATTTCAAATTTTAATGTACAAAATACTTACAGCGGAAAATATTTGTTAAAAAAAAATATCTTACAATTGATCAAATTAACATGGCAAAGTGAGATAGGCTGTTTCCATATATTTACATTAAACCTGCAACCAAAGACTAAAGTGTGTAGATAGATTTAAATAAAATTAGTTTAATAAGATAAATTAATAATTAAGCGTTAAGCCGAGACAAATTAATTATGATTCTCGCTGAATTTTAGTTTGCTAATTGTAACATAATTTAATTTACGGAAATTATATATATATATATATATATATATATATATATATATATATATATATATATATATATATATATATATATATATATATATATATATATATATATATATATATATATATATATATACATATATATATATATATATATATATATATATATATATATATATATGTGTGTATATATATATATATATATATATATTACCTTTTTCAACATAGTTTATTGATAAGTGCACATTGAATCTGAAAGTTTCGTGATGTAAATAATTTGTTTTTGATTGAGTAATAGTACTAGCATTACATACATGGGCAGAGTTAATACAAAAAATGGATATGTGAGGTTAGTTGATGCATCAAATATTCCGTAGCTCGTTTTAATATATATTATTTTATTTATCAAAAGTGATCACTAACGTAGACATCCTGCTGCAATAAATATGAGAAATACTTAATATTAATAATTAAATGGAGATGACGTGAATATTATTGCTTTTCTTCATTATAGTTTTTCTACAACTTTTAAATAGGCTTCTAAAACTATTTTTTTGTATATTTCAATACATCTCTGAAGATTGACTATCTAAAATACTAAAAATGTTTCTGAGATCCTTCAAATTAAATGAAAAATTAAAAATATTAGCCCTTTCCAACGATACAACCACATGCTATATTGAATTCTATTTTCTTTTTCTTTGCATAATTCTACTTCACACAACAATTTATAATTAACTTTTTCACTGTTTATTGAGAAAATCAACAGGAGACAAGTATTTTCATTCATCTCTATATGCGGAAACTGTTTTATAACGCACAAAGCAAACAACCGACAATACCTGAAACGAACATAATATATATATATATATATATATATATATATATATATATATATATATATATATATATATATATATATATATATATATATATATATATTGAATACTCGAACAAACACAATATAACACAAGAAATTGAATGCTGCAGACGTCCTACATAAATCGGTCCCACAAAAAATCTGAACGACCCTGACCAACCCTTCAGAAGAAAAAGATAAAATTAATGACTGAACACAGGTCGAGGGAAAGGGGAGATATTTAATCAGCAATGCGAGCCCTGAGTATGCACTGAGTTGATAGACAGTCAGTCACCGATCTTTTCTCGCAAAAGTTGTCTGTTACCAGCATCCCGCTCACCACCTACGAAAGTGGAGGTTGAAATAAAAATACAGATTAAAGATTTAATTGAAGCCTTAATAAAAAAAATTATTGAATAAAAAAACTATATATAACTAGGTATTAAGAAAGAAAATATTAATATGAATAAACAGATACATAATTAGTCGGATATATCCCATGCCTTTAATTTGTGAAGTATCTTTCAAAAATGTATATTGAGTTGTGGGCAAAATTTGCAATTTTCATTTAACTTACTTACACACATACGTCTTAAAAATCATGCCAAAGATATAAACAAAGCAAAACAAAAACACGATTTTGATAAACAAATTCCGTTATTAGCACAAATATTTTTTTCCAATATAAATATAATAATATTAAAACACTTGTTAATGAATTAGTCATATATTTTAACAATGCTTCTTAGCGATATTTTATATTCATTTTACATAAATTATGGATTGCCATGTATGCGATTAAAGCCACAAATTAAATAACAAATTAAAAGGGATAATCAAAAAGAAGAATACATTTTTATTGCACATTCAGACCAAATTTTTAAGGTACCTTTGTCAAATTTTAAATTTAATTCCAATGGCTTGTTGCGCCAGTTGGCGCAGAGACCATAATAGTTAAATCGCTAGATAACAGATAAATTGCCAACTTTAAAACGACATTACAAAATCGATATAAAGTGTTATTTTCACATAGACAGTTTAATAATTAAAAATATAATCGTAGTAGAGTCGATTCTAAATCCTCCAGAGTTTGAAAATCACAAAATGGTCAATCAAACAATGGTTGAAACGAAAAAAAAACAAAAAATGAGTATGGATCGGAAAGGATCTTACATAATTTGAAACTAGACAAGTGTCCTTTTCCACGGACGTCTCTCCAGATCACTCGAAGGCATATCTTTGTGCGCCGTCTTTTATGACTTTCCTTATTAGGTTGCTGAATTTTTCTCTCTTAGGTGCGTTCTGCGCGACGTTTATTGTTCGCATTTCCACGACTCGTAATACACTTTATCGCAAAAGTTTTTCTTTTATGTTTTTCGTGTAGCAATTATTAATATGGATATCTTTTGAATCATATTTATGGTGCCGTTTTGTGAGATGATTTATCTTCACTTTTATCACTGTTGAATTGGAAGAATTCGATTATAAAAGACGGTGATCGTAAATATTTATTTTTAAAGAGACAAAAGGAAAAGACAGTTTGGTAACACAACTTTTCTGCCTATCTCTTTTTATAGTGATATAGATACGGTGAGATCAGCTTCTTTTATTTTTATTTACGCTCGATATTTATAATATTTTTAAACATAACTAGTTTTTAGAGTTCTCTCTTCCAAAAGGAAGAAAAAAACGAATATCTGGCAAGATCATTCACGTTTTGCCATGTTCATCCGTTACACGGTTTTTTCTCCCGCAATCCGTACAAAGTAAACATTTTGGCATAGACACAGAATTTATTATAAGCATATTACGCGATGGTGTAAATTTAAAATAAAATCAAAACTTTTGAAGAATGTCAAAATTTTTGAAAGGGGAAGAAATCAATGTTTGAAAGGGGGTCTACATTTATTTCAAAATATTTTTTCCTTAATGTTAAGTGATTCAATCTAGAATCCTTTTCTAAATCCATTTGTAACAATTCTATTTCTGAAAAAGTGAAGAATATTGAAATTGGGCGTAGTAATGGAATTTATTTGTCCGCATATTACGCAAAGGAACAAATTTAATTAAGATATTTGTCTGACATTTTAGAAAGAGTAAAATAAATTGTTGGTTTCAATCACAGAAAACTGGTAGTTACGTGGATTTAAAACCAATTTTTCCTGAATATTGCTTAATATAGTTCTAGAGATATTGCCGAAAATATTAAAAAATGAAAGAGGAAACATATGTTTATAAGTAAAATTATGAAAGTACTTAGATACTCGATCTTTACCTAAAACTTTTGGTTCTAACTTATAAACTATATTAGATATGAAATTGAAATTCAAACCTAATGTATAATTTCTATTTTTTGGCAAAAACTATATGGTATTTAAAATAAATCGAAATTATATTTTGATTGTATGTGTAAAGAGAGGCGGAAAGATGTCGCTGAAAATTGTTTCTTGAATAGAGCATAAATCGTTTTTTTAGTTCTTTCAATAACAAAAAAACCAACAAATTGGCGGCCATCATAGCTACTACTTTTTAGACCCATGTTGTTACTATCTATTTTTAGATCTATTTAAATAAACACCATTAGGAGATAAGCTGTAACACGGCTCTAATATTTGTTGTCTTGTATTTATAACAAAAACATTTTTTTTAAGTATTGTAAGTTTAACTTTAAAACTAAAGCTAAATATAAAATATCAAGAAAGTTTTAAGTAATCAAATCGCATTTTTTTTAATTTGCTTTTTTACACAAATGCAAGAAAGACAAGGCAACATATTTACATGACGGAAATAAAATAATCACTTAGAAATAATATAAAAGAAATGCTATATTCAATACCTTAAATGTTTACACGTCTATGAGTTTGTAGAGGGCCGTCATACAGCAAGTTCTACCCCTAATTAAGCGGTCAATTTTGTTATAAATATGCTATTAAAATTTATTCAGGGCTGAGTGTTAAGAAAAATATATGATAAAATTATTTATTTTGTCCGAGTGGACCTTCAAAAAATATCTCTAAGATTAATACACGTAACACAATTATGAGAATAAACTTATAAGTTGCGCTTTAAAGTGAAATATTATTTCACTTTATCTTCTTTCTAGTTGGTCGATTGCAATGAAACATGCTCTATATGTTACCACAGACCCAACAGAATTCAACAGTTAATACTTCACCAAATTTCCATTAATTCCAAACCGCAAAAACAATATTTTTGACTTCTTTTACTTATATTAAGTAGCCTTAAATATTTTTTCCTAAATATCTTCATTGTACAGACAAGCTAATTACACAGTTTTAATACATGTGTAAATTAATTTCATTTTTAAAAAATATGATTTATTTACTTCCTTCATAAATTGAGTCATTTACAAAATAAACGAATCTGATAATATGATTACAACATGTTTACTAAACATGTTTTACTAATACATAAAAGTAACCACTGTCTTTTCTTTTTCAGATACCATGTCTCATCGTGAAGCAGTTCAAAGAACGTCTCCAAATTTTAAAAAGTGAATTTTAAGTAAGCCCTAAATCAAAAGGACAATGTACTTGAATAGTTAAACAATGCAAAGTCAAATTCTATAAAATAAATACATATTAAAAAATTAGTTTAATACAACTAGTCAAAAACTGGCAAATTCTAAAACTGAAACTTAAAGTATGGTGCTAAAAGTCAGGTGATCGAACATGGCCCCCAACAAATTGCCGCTACACCTTTGTAATTCACTCAAGCAGTTTATCATAAAACAGTGTATACGAAAGTCTAGGACTATCATCCCCATCAAACATTTCAAATTAGTCTCCCTCATAATCCTCATACTGGCGAACTATGTGAGTGCAAACCTGTACAGCGGTAAGGCTAATAGGAACTCTATGTTAAGGACGAGGGTGATAGCGACTAGGTACGGCAAGCTGCAAGGAATTATTCTGCCGATGGACCAGCATAAATATTTGAAGCCGGTGGAGGTGTACTTGGGAGTACCGTACGCGACGCCGCCTATTGGGAGTAACAGGTAACTATCTAATATTTACGTACTTGGTAACTTTACGATCTGTACGCAAACAAGACTACGAGATTGAAAATTGAAATATTGAATATGCGAGTTTGCAATAAGCTGAAATAAGTATAAGCGTTTCGTGATAAATAACGAAAGTGTTGTTTTTTTAAAGGATTTATTTAGTTTTACAGTTATCTAAATGAAAATTTCATTATTTCCTTCACTTTTGCTTACCGATTGAGTTTTAATTTTGTACACATGTCTTGTTTCGATGGTAATCTAACATTATGATGACAAGGAGTTTATATGAGGATGAAGATAGAAAATGGCCAAGAAAACTGTTAAATGATTCGTTGCACGATTTTCATGTTTAAGCTCATTTCATTTTCCTCGATAAGGAATTTAGTTTAGGTTAGGAGATGACTATACCTCTTCTCTACAGCCGAGTCAAAGCTTGTAACGCGCCGAGGACTCTATACTAGTAACTTTTTTTTTCTGAGCGAATGTGTGTGTCGCGATTTTATTTTCGTGAACCTTTTTTACTATTTACAGATATAATAAATTTATAAGAGATTGAATTTGATACATAGAATATATTTTAAAAAGAGTGATGGTTATAGTATATAGAATTATAGTAAGAGCCATACAACCTGTTTCTTGGAATTTAATCTTTCTGTCAGTGTGCCTTTGTTTTACTTTGTTCGTCAAACAGGCAAAATTTATTGCACGGATTTTGATGAAGTTTTGTATGGTAATAGTATATACCCCCAAGCAATATATAAGCTTCTTCTCTGGATATTACAAATATTAAAAAAACCCTGACTTGGGGAATATTACGACATTACTACTACCAACGCCATCTACTGGCATTTTAGTAAATTTAAAAAAAAAACAAAAAAAATCTTAACAACTTTTTTTGTACCAAAATCTACTCGAACGAATTCGAGTCGGCGCACCTAGTAGACTATAAAATAATTTTGTAACCATTTCATACTATGGATTACTATAGTATAAGCTATAAAGGTAGTCATAACTATATACTACGTTAACCTAACCAAAAATATGGTGATGAAGAAATCAGGAAAAGGAAATAATACAGATGCAAATTTTATATTCAGTTTAAAAATTTATTTTGGTTATGGAATCATGGGCGATATTAAATTATTAAAAATTTAACAAATATATCTCATGTGGATTGTATGATTCATAGCACATTTGTGTCATATAATGTAAGCTCTTAAAAATAGTTGAGACTCCCGTTGTGTCAATTATAATAAACTTTCAATAGACAATAAAGTTAATAACAATTTATTCAAATTAATTTCGAACTATGTCATTTTAAAATATATAGAAAATTTTATTGACGGTAAATTGTTACCCTATTTTTAGGCATAATTAATATATGTGCAATATGTTGCAATAAAATGTAGTTTTAGGATATCATGGATGACGCTACATTTGGACAATTACAATACAATATAATGAAATAATGTTTATCATTGATTTCAAAGTATTTGATGAATAATTTTGAAGAATTTGAGCATAAAGTTAATTTTAAAATTTCTGATTGGATTTAAGTCCATCTTCAAGGTTCATCTTACAAAGCAAATAAATGTGGAAATAGGGCACTTATTTTAAAAATGATGCTAATTTACACAAAATATTTTTGATTTAGGTCAAAACACAAAATAAACTATCGGCACTTTTCCCTCTTATTCAAAATAATTTATGCAACAGTAATCGAAGCAGAAATATAGTAATAGAAAATAATTAGCGAAAATATATTTAAAAATTTTACTTTGTTTGTGCCCTATAAATAGATCTTTAAAAACTTAAATGGCTCCTTTAATATATAGTTACAGAAATCGCTGCAGATATAAAATTAACAGTTACTTCATTAAAATGAGGAAGATGTCTTAGGCCAGATTCGAATTTTAGCACCAAAATTGTTAAGACGCGTTTTCACTGTCAAGATTAGATTGTGTTTATCGAAAACTGAATTGCACAAGTGTAGTAATGTAATCTGTGCAACACATACATAATGCATTACGAAAATCACCGATTTGCGCGGAATATAAAAAAATTATTGTGCCACTGAAAAACGTTCACAACCCTATGTCACAAGAAATTTTTACTACGCATGTGTCAATGCCTGTGCATTTTAGTTCTTACGAAATGGATAGTATAAAATAACGCTTCCACTGAAAACAAATTTGATCGCGTCCAACTCAGTACACGTGATAGAAGTGAAACTTCTTTGGCGATCTTAATCTCGATCTATAAGTACATAGTAAGGAGTGAAACGGTAGAGAAAAAAGAGAGAGAAATAGGAAAATGTTCTAAGATTTGAATCAACAATTTTTGAATCCAAAGATGTACAGAATAATTAAATTTTTACCAAAATTGGGAAAGATAATATTTTTTAGGCGTATTTGAATCAAAATAATTTCTAGTTTTTAATAACCCTCAATACTGATTCAAAATTACAAACTAGTTTCATAAAATTTCACATTTCGTGTTCAGTGGGACATAAAAAGTAAGTTTGAGGACATAAAAATAAAGTAATGAACTGTCATTAATTTTTATTGGCTTGTATATTCTAGACTAAAGTAAAAAAAATTAGTTTACTTTGCATGTATTATAATCAATAACATTACTTGATTAACGAAATATAAAAATATCGATTTCTAATTATATTATTATCTTTACCGATCAAGCTCCGTCCCTCACCATCTTAGGAAACTTTCTTAGTTGTATATGCTTCATTAGATAAGTTTTACTACGCGTAGATGGTATTAGTTTAGAAATTTTTATTCATATTCGTCATATTTATTATTCATAAACATTTCCTAATAATGAAAATAAAATTCCTTTTACTTTCCGAAGTAATAATGTATTAGGAGCGTGATGTTTTTACATAACCAAATGAAACTACAAAATTAGGTTCTTCTTTACTATCAATTTTATTACTCAACGGCATTATTCAAAACTTAAGTTAAATACAAACAATTAATTTTGGTTTTAATTTATTTTTAAGTACTTTTGGTTTATATGTTATTAAAGGACAAAATGTGTTTTATTTAATATAATACTAAAGTAAAAATTACTAATAAATATTATTTGTGAATAAAATGTCATATCAAAAAGATTATAAATTGTTTTGAAATACCCTTGATTTGAATGTTACCCAAACAACAAAATGTCTTTAATTCATCATTAAAATATAAAAAAAATCTTACAATGGTTCTTTCATTTGATTTATTAGTTATGAAAAAAATCCTCCGCGGCGGGGAATTGAACCCCGGCTCCCGCGTGAGAAGTGGAATACTTACCACTATACTACCGAGGATATAGATCACGAGATCAATTTTTGCATTTATTTGTAAACAAATTTGCTTTTATATATTTATAATACTCAAATACATAGCTCATTTTCTCTTTCTCTCCACGTCTTACTTTTTTTCTCTCTCGTGTAACGAAATGTGCGTAGACGTGATGCGACCTTAAAATTTTACCCTCAATTATCATCCGCGTGTCGATAAAAAGTTTCACCTCAAAAATATTGGCGGAATATTGGAGTAAGATAATAAAAGAGGAGAAGTCCATTAAGGCTGTCCCTGTTGTCCATGCGACAGAATTAATTTCTTGAATAAAGATTAAAATTAGCAGTTGAGTAGTTGCTCAAATAAAAGCTGTCATAGTATGATGTTCTAGTAAGATGTCTAATTTTTGTAAGTAACTTTTAACTCCAATTCTTATGTAACCACAAATTAAATAAGCATAATGGACAAAGGATCGAGTCAGTGAAGTGAAATAATCTTTCTTTGCTTTTTTTTTTATTTGATTGAAAGTTAAATTATATTTCAACCTCGTCTTATATAATATTATTATGACAGTAGCGTAATCAAAATTTGTTAATTTATCAATAAAACGTTATTTCTTATATGTATGGCCTCTATTCAAAAATTACAGATTATTATTCCAATATTCCGCTCAAATTATATAAAAATAATGTAGATAAAATCAACGGAATATTTCACAAAGATGAAAATGTCAAGAAACTATAAATAAACCTAAAAAAAAACTGTTGAGAAAAGAAAAAAATCTGTGCACAGTGAACATTTAGACTGTAACGAATATAAAGTACGAGCGAATTTATATAACGAGCGCGCTACCTTATATGATATTTTATTCTCTTCAAATCAAATATTTAAAAAAGTTATATCCTTATCTGTCTAATTATTCAACTATATATAAATGATGAGAAATAATGTTGAGAAAAGAGAAAACCTGTGCACAGTGAACATATAGACAGTAAGAAATATAAAGTACAAGCAAAATTGTGTAACGAGCACGCTGTCTTTTACGACATTTTGTCCTCTTCAAAATGAATATTTAAAAAATTAGTATCATTATCTATCTAATAATGTAATAATAATAAAATGATATGAAAAACCAGAAGCGCTGGTGGAGAATTTTATTTTCGTGTAATGTGTGATGGATTACTGCAGCCGTGACGGAGCTGTGAAAGAATGTACGAAGACATTTATTGTCGAAAAGTGATGAATTGAGAATTTTTATTTACTTCTTCTTTTATTTGAATGTCTATATCCAAAAACCGGAGGTTATTTATCCCATTACAATATTATGAATGCAAAAATGGGAATGTTTGTTACTAAACAACAAAAAAGAACTGAACAGATATTTAAGAAATTTCGTAATCTAATTTTCATGATTAGAACTAAAATGTAGGTTATTTTTTAATCTAAGAAATGACATAACCACATTTATACGTTTTTATACCACAAAAAAAGTTACTAACGCAATACATAAATGGATGATGGAAAGCATTCATTTAATATATTTTCAACATCTCTTCAGAACCCAAATCCTCTATCAAAATTCACTCAGAAGGTACCGCTGGTAAAATTCAAGGAAAATTATAATTATAATGACGAAATAATTTAATCAAAAATTATTATATCTTCGCTTAAGTAGTTCTCGATCAAATCAAAAACTTGAAAGTTTTTTTTTGGTTGTTCGATTTTTTCTTACCACGCCTAAAAAGCTGGACTCCATGGAATAGTTCTTGATACGAATTAACGTATTAGGTAATGCGAGGCATAGCGTAATTCCTATAAAGTGAAACACGATATTTTTTTAATCACAGCCTTGGTTTATAATTCTCTTGCGCAGAGAAGGAAACAATTTTGATTAAATACCTGAAAAAAATTATTATATGTAAAATGAGAATAATTATCCATCTATTATGCAAATATGCGTTTGTAATTATGGTGATGTATTTATAATTAAAAAAAAAACGATGTAATTCCTACATAAAAAGTCTTATCTTATCTGGATGTTAGACGCTACATTTTTCAGAGGTCGGTTGGGTAGTTGAGATGTTAAAGCGAGACCAATTAATAAAAAACACACACTAATTTTATTTAGTGTTATATCTGGAAAAACAATATGTTTGAGCATGAATAATGCGAAATGTTTATAGCTGGCACAAAATATTAAATGCTTTGCTCGTGTGTCAGGAGAGAACAAAATCTGAATGAAAATGTAGGTGCCTGATTCAAAAATTCAAACGCTGATATGTATTTACAAACAAAAATAATTAATAAAGGAGGTGTATTAACATTAAAAGGGGGGGGGGGCATTTACAAACAAGAATAATTAGTAATTAATAACCCAAATGTAAATAATTGAAAAAAATGATCTTGCATTGATAGTTAAACTTTGAATATGGAAATATTTATACGTCATTATTTACATGAAAGTGTTTTTTGAAATTATTGATGAATATGACTTGGGTTATTGTACAAAATACAAATAAATATCGCTATACTCCAAATTTTCCTCAAAGTACGTTGATATTAATATTTAAGATTATGAGACATCGAAATCCGTTGAATTTAATCGTGTCTCTTCGCCCCTAAAATTTAACTTTCTTCTAAAGATGAATTAACAACTGAATTATAACTTTGTATCACATTATGAATCTAGAGTTTGCAATAAATTAATAAATCTGTAAACATCTAGGCATACAGCAATATGCGTTTTATTAAACGTACTTATCATTAGCGCTTTAAAAGTGTTCCTCAAAAATTGAGTCATTTGGCTCGATTTCAATACGACTATCTCTTATATTCGTGCTATCATGGATTTTCTATCTCTTTCATTATAATTAGCGCAAAACGCTAATTGGGGCCGTATTTTTGTTACTTTTGTATGGGTGTAACTAGTTTCTTGAATACAACGTAATAAGCAGTGTACTAGCTAGATTCGCAAGAACATGATGCTAGCCTATTTAGATGAACCCTTTCAAGCCATTTTTTTTACAATAATATTTTTTTCTCCATTAATCTAGAGACATTTTATACAGTTTGTTAATAATTTTATTAAAATTATTTTGTTATAACCCAGTTTTTGTTAATATTTAAATGCCAAAAATTCAAACTGTGAAAACTTGTTAAATAAAATGAAATATTTCCTAGTATGTTTGAGTTTTATGGTAAATTTAAGTTTTAAACTACGAGTAAAAGAAATTAAAGCCCATTATGATCGATATATAGTAAAATATGTTCCTTTCAAACCGACCATCTACAAGATTTTGACATATAGTTGGGGATAAAATGCTGCCATAGAACTAGATTTTTAATCAATATTGGAAAAAATGTCGTAGTAATTTTAATTTTTTTTTTAAATAATATAAAAAAGAACTTTCTATTTTACATTAATGGTTTTAGTGGGACTATAATATCGTCAGTGAGATAGAATCTGCACATTGAAAATATTCCGAAAAAATATGATCGAATCATATTAATTGATTTGATTCATTCAAATAAATTAATATGATTACCGTTCTTTAGAAATAAATATTACCGCTTTTTAAACTTTTATCTATCCCTTTCTCTCATTACATATTAATTAATAATTAATCAGAGAAAGGGATAAAAATGTAAAAAGCGATAATATTTATCTCTTAAGTACGACAGTCATACTAATTTATTTGAGTGAATCAAATCAATTAATATGATTCGGTCATATTTTTTCAGAATATCTTCAATGTGCAGAATCTATCTCACTATTATATATTAAAGTCTAGAAGGATATTAATAAAACAATATGCAACAAAAGTTTTTATCTTAGTCAACGTATGGAACAAAACTCTATTTGTATTTTACCTGGAGACAAACATTTCTCAAAGATCGGGTAGCAAAAATCACTTTGATGCTATAGTAATATATTGCTGCTAGCTTATAGAGATTGTGCTCATAAATTTTATAGATGAAAATCATCTTACTTTTTAACCCTGTTCATTAAATAACATTTTACATTTTATTGTAAAAAGCAGCATTCATTCTGCAAAATAACGCCCTTAATCGCAGTACATCCAACCCTATTTTATATTTCTCAATTAGATAGTAGTGTTCCTTTTTTTATTATTCTTAATTTAATTTTGTCTTTTTAATTATGTATTAGTATCTGCACTGTTACCATTATTTATCAGATTTTAGAGGCACCTTACTGGATGCACTCCAGTATGAACAATTGTAGAGGCCTAGAAATGAAAAACTAACGTCATGTTTTCCCCTACGTAAAGTGGTTAGAATTGCAAAAATCGATGCACAATTTTTAAACATACAATGCACAGTTAATGCATTGGTTGGGTAATTTTACAGAAAAAAATCTAGGTGGCATATCAGTGCCGATTTTCATATCAGTGCCGATGTAATTGATTAGAAAAATTTAAGTTTAACTTTAAACAAAATTAAACGTAACCAGGTTTTATACATATAAGTAATAGCAGTATTATCTTTATATATTGGGTTCCAGGGCATATTCATGGACGCAAACCAGTGTGAAAAATTTCAAAGACCTATAAATAGGAAATAGAATGCTAGTTTTCCTTCCCAAAAAACCGGTAGAATTACTAAGATCGATAGACAACCTGAAACATACAACTCGCAACAAAAATGTTGCTTGGAAAATATTTAGTTCGCTTACAACGCAAGTTTAAAATTAGTAAAGTAATTGGTAAATAAAATTTAGACTAAGTTTAGACAGTACGAAATGCAATGATGTTGATTTTGCCATTTAAAATAGTTATCTTAAATATGTGAACCATGCAGACAAACGGCAGATTAGACAGAGCAAAGTTTTAATCTAATTTTTAAATGTAA
The DNA here is from genome assembly GCA_039881145.1 of Druceiella hillmani. NCBI lineage: Eukaryota > Metazoa > Arthropoda > Insecta > Lepidoptera > Hepialidae > Druceiella > Druceiella hillmani. Next base: position 14,254,021 of record JAYKKI010000042.1, on the reverse strand, counting down.
AACCAATATCTATCAGCGAGAAAGTAAATTTTGTCATAAAATATGACTTTTTTCTTTGTAACAACATGTGTTATACTCAAATTTATTCTTAGAGAATCCTGCATATTGGACACATTATATGTAATAAACGCTTTAAATAGTTACTAATCGTTTTGAAATCGCTTCTGTTTAATCATTAGCAAGATATATATTATTTTACGAGGTGTGTTTGTGCGACACTCATAAAAATTGATCAGTTGCGGCACGTTATAATAAACAAATCAAAAATCGTAAATATTAAATTAAATAATAAATATTACGAGATAAACTAAATGAAAGAAAATATTGGGCTACAATTACCCTGCAACAATTAACAATGGAAGTAAAACGGATAGACTAATCAGTAAAATCAAGGTTTTAATACGCTTAAAAAAAAAACCGGGTACTTACTTAACGGTTAAGCGCTGGCAGAAAAATATCTCGAATTTGGCGAGTACATTAACTGAAACGTTTCCTGTTTGGAGAGGTATAAAAGCTTCCATTTGCGCGAAAGTACACAGCGCCGGTTGTATAAAGGTGGATGATATTGCATGTACAGGTTGTTCTTGATAAAGCAGTTCGCTAGTTTATATAAAGGGAAATTGAGGAAGCACATTATATATATATATATATATATATATATATATATATATATGTATATATATACAAACTTCTTTATTATTAAAGCTTGTCAAGCAGAGTTTTCTTCAAAAGAATTAAACAGGTCTAAGATATGATTCGATTCATTTGTTTTTATTTCTTGTCACAAAATCTGTTAAGGTCAATATTGTTATTATTACTATTCAATTTATGTGTAGGTATTTCTTTAACGATTAGTAAATATCATTATTTTCTTTTATGGTACAAAGAAAAACACATGACAAAATTTACAAAATTATTTTCTTTTTTCATCGTACGTATATCAATGTACAAATATTGATTTCCCGTTTTATAAATCATTTGCATTATTAAGAAATGAAAAACAATTTTTGAGCCCGATTATTACCCAAAAAAATATAAAAGTAAAATATTAACTACCTATATTCGCTCTTTATCAAAATATATAGGTACCAAATAAAAATTGGGTAAAAAATACGAAGGTGAAATAAGAATTGACAAGCGTATTAAAAAATGTACTAAATTTGAAATATTAACAGTAAAAGTAAATCCACTATTAACACAGAACGTTTGCATTGGTTAATGAGAATTCTTTTCCGACAAATATTCACTTTGTTTTTAATTCTTTTTCAACAAACAGTATTAAATACATTATTGGGTATATTTACATTATATAGAGTGTTATGTAGCCAATTAAATGCTTTGCGGTGATCACAAAATATTTTTGACGCACATCACAAAATGTTTAATGAAATTAAAGAAACCAAGAAATAGTTTACTGTTTAGTATTAATTGAGGAATATTTCTTCTAGTATCTTGAATTTTTTACTTATGAAATCATCTCACTTTTTTCGACAATAAATTGATCGGGGAAACACAAGAAATCATTACTTTCGACAGTTAGACTCTTACATTTGTATCATGATAATAATAAAAATATAAGTTGAAATAGTCATCATTTGTAACATCATGTATATAGCATCCGTTGTGTACATATAGTGCTACCCAAATGCGCCACGGCCTGGTATCTCGACCTGAACAGTGTCATTATCATTTCTGACATCAAACGGCTACATAACCATCTATTGCTCTGTGTCTGTAGTATAGCGGGTTCGGACGCAATGCAGACTCAGTGTTTCTCTATTCTTATTCACTTATTGGTAATAATTTCATTTAATTTGCTTATATTGTCCAGCCCCGTTGATTTGCTACATAAATTCATTTAAAAACATTGATAAGAAAACATATGTTGTAATGTGGATTAAACTCTATGGCGAATGATAGTTTAATATTTGCTGGGGAAAACATTAACATAATTAAATTATGTTTTATCCCATAATATTTAATTGATGCCGGTCTTAATTTGTTAATATATTTATTTAAGTTGATTGAATAATGTTCTAATTATATATAGTAAACACGTGTAAGAAAAAAAATTATTAACAAATTAAAAGTTTTACGAAGTGATCTAACATGTACGTTAATTAAATTACCTAATTGCATATATATTATTAAACATGAATGATACTTAGCTGGTGCCGGGTTGAGGGCGTCTTCGAAGCCAGTATACAGCTGTAGGCGCCCTTGTTTCATGAGCATTTTCCACATTCCTATGCTTCCTCCGGTCAGAAACAGCGACACTCCAGACGGCCAGAGACCGCGATTCGTATAAGTAGATTCTTTGTTTATGAATAATATTGCTAGAATTTCGGCTTCATACGGCCTAAAAATGAATGGCCCTAATACGAAGTTGCTCAAGACAGACGGATTACCAGCCTTCGTTCATTTCGACTGTAGCCGGCTTGAACAAAAGGTTTTCAAGTACCTGGAACAGCTGGTCCAGGAGAAACAAATCGCCTCCTATATCGACATCCATATTCGAATCGAACAACCATTCACGACGTTCGCCTCGCTTAAATGGTATTGGTGAATGAAAAATAATATCACCATTCTTTCGGACGCTCATCTTATCAGTCCTTCTCTATGACTCAGAAACCTGTACCATTCTCAAAGCGGACCTCAATAAATCTGAAGTATTCCAAATATAATGTCGCCGACAGATACTGAGAGTACCCGATCACAGCAACCGATCTCGTTGTCAGAATTCAGCAGGGTCATCTAAAATGGTTTGGGAAAGTGCCTCACGACCTTATCACTTTGTATGAATAGTCCAGCGCGATGGACCGAGGAAAACATAGTCGAAACAAGTCGAGATATACATAATGACATAGCTCAACAGCAGATGGTGCTATTACACGTATATAAAATAACTACTACTAACAAAATATAATTGAAAAAATAGGATACGGAAAGATGATTCTGGCAATATTATTTGGAAAATTACTCCATTGTGAATGTAAAACGTATTTTGACACTCTCTTCTTAAAATTTTGTTTTTTAATTGTTTGAATATATATTGAAATAAATATTAAATTGGATCCATAAAAGTTAATAAATTCGTACATCATTCCACGGTTTACACCGCACCGTAATACTGTTAAAGAAATCAAATTTAAAACATATTTGTAATAAAATTTTTATTTTCGTTTATTTCTTTGAAGCAAATTTAATTTATTATTAGTTCACTTAAAAATCAAATAACTACGTAATAAAAATGTCCTCACCTTTGAAAACCGATTTTTCAAAATGTGACTTGTACGCAAGTGTAGGTTTATTTCAACACCTATTACTGACATTTAATTGAACAGATGTTTAATACAATTTAACCAACTATGCACTATATACTTGTTATTAAATAGTGATATCTGATAAAATACGACATAATACCAATGTTGTTGGAAAATTGTTTGGCTAATTTACTCAAGAAAGTTTACTTAAAAAGTTTAAATATTAAAATATTAAATATTACAAGGGCATAGTTTGGCCAAAATAAATTAATAAGTATTTCTTCTCCTAATCAAAATATAATATTTTTATTAAATTAACGAAGCTTTAATAACATATACATTTTTATAGCTTATAGAGCTTTCATGCTTTTTTCAATTATTCAAATCACAAAATATATTACGAAATATAAATTGTATAAATATAGATGGCTACAAAATAAAGGTGAATGTAAATCATTATCCACAACAACTTTTCACTATAAACTGAATACATTAAATATATATATATATATATATTTAATGTATTCAATGCAATGCTTCCTCAATTTCCCATTAGGCCGTTTGCACTTTTCCATTTTTGCTCTGCCTTTAATTTTAGTTTGCTATCAATTAATCATAAAGATAAGGAGTTCGATGACCTAAATTTGAAATATCCCTTTAACATTTCAGCCTTAGATTGGCTAATTAATTAAATTTGAATTTGCTTAGGATGAGTTGAATAAAGTTTATTCATATTCCCCCGTAGTATAATATATCAAAAACTTTGCTGTAATGAATTAATTTTTACTAGATTTTAATATCAAAAATTAAAAAATAGGCTATAAAATCAATTTATCTATTGCAAGTTTTACGATTCCACACATTAAAAGAAACCCCGGTCAAAGCCTTTTTCTTTCATAGACCGTTTGACGTATAAACTTGCAATAATGATAAAATTTAATTATTTTAATCTTCGTTTGTTTTAGTGGTATACTTGAAAAAGTATTTTGTTACAAATTTCAGAGAAAAGAAAATTAATTAATCGAAAGATTTTTCAGAGTTGATTATGCTATGTGGATGAGGAAATCAGTAAAAAGAGAAATTTATAAGAATTGTGAAATGTTTTTTTTTTTAATTTTACATAAGGTACTTCTATATATATTATTGAAAATGTACTGCGTTTACTTTTCAAGAAAGTTTGAAATAGAAACATGGAATTGGCATGGTGATGAACCATATTTATTGAACGGCAAATACTTAAAAATATCTGGATATAAATTTCTTGTATCAATAATTTTTGATTTACAGATTCGCAACGTTTACCGATTTATTAGATATATGAATTTTAATTAATTTAGCTGAATTGCATAAGAATGTAAGTCTCAAAAATTTATCTTTGTGAGTTTTTTGATAAATATGTGGTAAAGAGAGCCTTTATCAAATATTTAATTAATGTATGGGAAACTAAAATTAATTAAAATTTCACTACTTGATTGAAGTCTAAACCACATTTTAATAAAGCAATTTATTTTCATGCCATTTTAATTACATATTCTTTAAATAGCTTGTTGTCAAATTTTCTCCAGACTGATGAACGGCCATTGATAATTCCTTTTGAAATATAAAAATATTTCCTTATATTCCTTATCGATCACCTGTTAGAAGACAGGTTGATAAAATAAAGGATTGCACTAAATTCAATGAAAAGAAAACGATATTGTATACTTTGTGTACTTGAACACATCTGTGATGCAGTATTAAATATAAACATGGAGGCAATTATATTAAGCTAGTTTCTAGTTCATTTAAAAAGAAATTTCAAGAAAAGTTTATGAAATTGTGCAATATTCCCCAATTTTATAAAGAAGAAATGATACATCTGGTATAGGGAGATGGCTCCGTAAAATTCATGGATAAATGAAGTTTTTTTTAGTTTCGTGTTTAAAAAATTAAATGTGATGCCAAATATTAATTCGCCTTTTAAATCGACTTTTTGTAATTTAAACTGTAATCTTTCTACTTTTGTAATCTAACTCAAATTAATGAACAGTAGAAAAATCTCTAAACCGGAGTACGGAATATATTTTAATAAAATCCAACACGAAATTCTGGATCGGATGAAAGGAGATCGAAAGAGAACTAATTTTTTTTCAATATATTCCCTCAGAAATGTGTAACTTTCTAAACCAAGTATGAATATGTTCAAAAATGTTAAAGGCCATGTTAATCTTTTTCCTTCAGTAATTATTGAAATTATTTATATAGCTTTAAGCAGAGTTCAAATATTTTCGATATTAAACTGTTTTGGGTGCGATAACAGTAAAATTTTCAAAGGCCCAATGTTTTTTCATGCAAAATTTTTTTGACGTCAAAATGTAACGTATCGGTCGCACGAAGATCGGAAAAAGGTACTTAGCTAACAACCGGCAGAGTTAGATAAACATGACAGAATAAGACAAGAAATGTACGCATGGGCAAAAAGAAACAAATATGGCAATCACTACTTTTATCAGCTGTTTTTACGTTATGTGTGTCAAAAATTAACTATCAAAGTTTTGTCGATTCGTTCGTCCATGTATAACTGGTTTATTACTAATTTTGCAGGTTTTTCATTCATTACAAGGTTAACAACAAATGTACTTAATTAATTTATAATTACTCAATACAGGTTTACACATGTATATGTAGTACATATATTTGTGACAAATGTAATTTATAACCGGAGAAATACAACCCGACTTCCTTCAGTTGCATTTAGCCGTATTCTGATACTACCATCGTGGCTATTTTTTTAATGAACGAATTTTTTTTTAAATTTTTGTAATGATTTTATTAGAAGTTCAAATGTATTGAGATTTTATTAATTTTTCTGAATTTATTCTTAAAATCACTAATACGAATCTATTACATTTTATGTATTTACGCTTAGTATATTCTCTCTCTCTTTCTCTCTCTCTTCCGTTATATCTTTTACTATATAGTTACAAATCGAGGTTTACATCACCAAAGAAATTCCATTTCTGTTACGTGTATAGAGTGGCGGACAAATTTTTTTAAAATGAATTAATTCGGAAGAATTTTTTTTTACTTCACATAATTTTTTTTTACTTCACTATATTCATCATAACTTTTTTTAATTTTGATATCTAAAGACCGAATTTATTTGATAAAATTTCTAGCAAATATCTAATCCACAAAACTTTGGCGGTTAAAAATGTGAAGATGAGAGTCGATAGCATAATACTTTCAATTATTGTTTCTATACAAATTAAATAAAGTCTTCTTCATAATTAACAGTAGAAAAAATAGCATATTATTTTTGCAATACAAACAAACACTGTAAAAATTATTTTTCTGGTATGTGCGCTATGTATTGAAATTTCATGCATTATTTTCGAGTAGGCCGATTAAAGTAGTTAAAAGTCCATAGGAATCCCTCCCGTGATTCTTAAACAATATATGAAGAGACGGTTAAACTTACAAATAATAAGACAACAATTTAAAAACAATCTACTTCTTTTACTAAATTGCGATAAACCTTTTTTTCGTAAATGTTTTAGATGTACACATGTGCCAATTCTGCAGTTTTATTATATGAATAGATTTGATTATTTAGGAATATTTTCTTCCTCATCCCTCCTTATTAAAATATAGATAATTGTATAAAATAACTACAATGTTCAAATATAGTGTAACTTCTTATTAAATTCAATATTTAAGTTATAACATAAACGACTAAAAAGAATAACGTATTATATAAGTGACTGAAGGTGGCCTAAAAGAAACTGAATTTCTTAAAAGAACAGATTGACATCGTTATGTAAAAAAATTATTCAAGGGTCGAATTGTTCAAGTATGATGGTATATATCGTTAAAGTAACTTCGCTTGATGCTCATTAAAATTTTACGCTTACTTCAAACGATCGATAAAACTGTGAGTAAAGGAAGCAGTAAGTTAGTGAGACCTAGATATATAAAATTAGCGATTAATTATTTCGATAAGTCATTTACTTTTGGGGTCGTAATCGGTCAATAACCTAGATTTTTAAATATGATCGAAATTGTTTCATCTTCACTGAGGACAGACAGTGCCAAGGAAAATGAATTATAGGGCGGTCTCTTCAAAATTCCACGTTTAGGATTGGTATAATATTAATTATTTTAATTGCAATTTGTTGGGAATAAGATAAAGAAGATCATATATTATATAGTTAACTCACTAGTAATATATATGAACGTTGAGTAAAGTTGTTAGAACTTTAGTCGTAAAAATGAGTAAAGTTGTTAGAACTTTAGTCGTAAAAATTTCAATTTAAATTTTTTTCCCACTCTTTTCGGATTTTTTTGACAATAGCTCTATTAAATGCTCACTACGTTAGTATGCATAAAAAAAACTAATTTCATTTTAGTTTATCAACAAAACATGGAAAAAATTTAATTTTATTTTAGTTACATGTATAGATAACAATTTTTTAATAATCTTGAAGGTCTATGCAATAATATAACACACACACACTTATATTTATGCATAAACCTCGAAGATTTCAATATATAGGATTAAGAAATATATTATAAGATTCTACTTCTCTGATATATAAGAATATAAAAGTTGATAACTTATGGTGTGCTTAAGATTTTTTGGTCAGCTAAAGTGAACAGCGGTACATTAGATTCTTTTATTTCAAGAATTTAGAAATGAAGAATAAAAATTAAAATATCCCATTCAAAAGAAATTTAAAAATGCAATTTTTACAGAATTTACAAAAAATATAATTAAAATTAATTTTCAGAACTTTTGTTTTGGGCTGTGATCACACTACTGACTAAAATTCAAAATAAGAAAGACATGTTAATTGTAAAATGCTTCCATTTCATATTTTAATTCGTTGAAGTAAACCATAAACACATTCCTGTTAAGCATTTAGTTTCCCTTGTTGAAGTAAACAAGGGAAACTAAATGCTTAGCAGGAATGTGTCTTTTTCATCAGAGAAAAGACACAGCACAGATGTGTAGGAATTACGTACCCTATGTAATAAATATAGCTTATGGCTTCTGTCGAAAGTGCATATCAATCAAGTTAAATGGTACCAAAGGAAATATAGATACTAGTATAAATCGAAAAAAGCATCATAAAAGTTTATGCGACTCCTTCTAACTTTACAACCCCGTTCATTGCACGCGTGGTCCATAGTGAATTTTTTTAGACGGTCCGAAAATATATATGTATCCTGAAATAAATTCCGTGCAAAGATAATAAAAAGTGGTAATCCCGAAATTTTAAAAATAAGTATAGATACTAGTATAAAAAAAAATATAGATACTAGTATAAATCGAAAAATTATGAATCTTCGAATTATTAACCGGATTGTGGGAATAGTAAAAAATATAACTTACTGATGGTTATTTATTAATTTTAATCTAAATTTATATACATAAATAGTAAACATGGTTACGGGCTTTAATGACATTTAAATCTCTGCTTTACCTACCGTCTGTCCAGTTACGAATCGATAGACGTCAATTAAAAGAATCATATGTGATGCCATCGTACTCAAATGGGATATTTTTTCGTGAATATTTTCGGGATATTTTTTCTACCTATTTGTGGGATATTTTTTTTAGGAAACATCAAAAACATTACTTAGAACGGTCATTGCATTACTTAAAATGTCATGGTCATTTAAATATTTAACAATATTCATAAAGAATAAGATCTATGAAGGCAAATGAATATATAATACAAATCTGAAATATAAGTAGAAGAAATAACATGTCCGGCACTTGAAAGATGTATGAAACGAATTTTTCGAGTAATCTGTTACATAAGGAGTACTTTTATATTCAGGAAATTTAGATTTGTACTTTGCTATTTAGTAAATACTCCTAATCGATGTTTAGGAATGTGAAGCTAATAAACTCGTATAAATTTTTTCCTTCACAACATTTGAATCTGTATTTGAAAGTCGGAAATTTCACCTCTTATAAGTTTCATTTTACATTTTGGAGTGAAAGATAAACAAATCAACAATTACAATGGTCTCGACCGATTTATTTACCAACATTAGATTTATTCGTTATATGGTTCACAAAAATATCATATAAAGTCTGTTTATTTAAGACCACCACTTACATTACTACGACGATTGCAGCTTACAAATGCAAAAACGCACGTAACATATTCCTATTAAAGTTAAATCCTTGAATGGAAAAAACAATTAAATGGAATCATCAAGAAAGATCAGAAAATAAGAAAAAACCTATCTGAAAAGCATCATGATTCAAAATATTCCTTCTCCATGAATTGTGATATTAACCCATGAAGGAAACACTTTAGATTTGTATGTTATATTCTTTTTATATAACATGCCTATATATTTTCTTCATTTATCATTTAAAGTACTTAAAGATTGTAGTTTGCATCAGTACAACTCGAAGTAAAAATTTAAATGTAAACTTGACCATCTATTTTCATTCTTAATAAGATATTTCTCAGTGCGACCTTCGCCTTAAATTCCTCGTTGAGCAAATAACCCTCCATAGCTGTACGAAAATTTCTTTAGTACAAGGAAGATTACATTGTGTTAATAGTATATATTTGGATAGGGTAATTGTGTGTACCCGTGAAACAATGAGAAGCTTATTGAACTCTGTGGGTCAAGATGTTTCCTTTTGTTCCACAAGTACACATATTTACTCTATGGATTATTACCAATATGTAGCTTAATATGCTACAAGTTTAATGAAAGGGAGTTGGAGAATGTCTCGAGCTATTGTATTCATGCACGTTGATGTTCCTTTAGACAACAATCTCGACATTTTCGTAAGAGCTAGCTACCATTTATGGCTGCGTTTATATCATTCGAAACGGTATTATATCTATATTGAATCTTTGCATTGTAGAGTATACAACCAAAAGATTGATAATATGACAAAAAGACATTTTTTAAAGCTTTGCACCTCCAAAGAAAAAAAAAGGAACTCCTATAGAATCACTTCAATGTTGGTCTGTTTGTTTGTCCATCCGTCAAGGCCCTTTTTCTCAGGAACGCGGGGAGGTATCAAGTTGAAAATAAAACTAAATACTGAGGTATAAGTTCCCTTGGAGTTTCAAACAATTCAAGCATTTATTCAAGCACATAAATACACACATTATTACATACAATTTTTATTCAAACATGCGCCTGTAAAATATATATTAGGCAATATATTTTCAATCTGGCCTTTTGTGTTGCATATTTTGTAAATCGCAAATGAATCAAAACTTATAGGGTACTTCCCGTTAACCTAGAATTATGAAATTTGGCAAGAAATAAGATTTCATAGCGCAAATAAAGGAAAACTTGTTAATTTGTAGTTATATCACATTAAAATATATATTTTTTAAGTATGCGCCTGTGAAGGATATGGTGGACAATATATTTTCATTCTAAAAATTAAAATTTTGCAAATAGTTTAATAGGAATATTATGTACAATTAAATGTTTATAAATGCCTAAATATTTATGGAACCTTCGTAGTGCGAGATCCACTTGTGCTTGATAGGTTTTTTTTCTAATTAGTAGTAATTGAAAACGTCTTAATCTGAGGTCTTTGGAAAGTAGATATCCTCGGTTATAAGATGTATATATATTAGTAATATAAAAGCTTAAAAGAAGTCTTGAAATGTTCAATTTACTTCTTTGGGACTGAAACACTTATAAACGCAGCTTTAAATTTAACGTAAAAATTGAAAAGAAAAAAATCGAAATACAATGAAGACGGTAATTTGATATTATGTATGCCTATAACAGACACGTTTTCATCGCTTCAAATTCGTACAGCAAAACGTACATAAAGCACCGATTGATAGGGTTGAAAGCAATACAAGATTAGACATAACCCCAGATTGTTTCAAGCTCCACTTATTGGTATAGGCGGATATTTGTTACATCGCGCATTCCCCGATCGACGAAGGGTAGTTTCGTCATTTTGAAAATTGCCTCAATCTAAGTTACCCACGCTTCACGTCACGAAGCGTGACCTCTCCCGCGTTTTCTCCATCTTGATGTATTCCACGTGTTTCCAAACGATTTCTTCCACTCGTACCTTTTTTCGTGCTGTGACGTATTGAAACGAACCTTTAACGATTTATTTTATAACGAAATTTGATGTCTCTTATTTGTAACAGTCTTTTTATTTATTTTTAACATCAGCAATCTTCTATTCGAAAAGATTAAGTAAAACGACATCGTTCGTTCTTACTCATAATGTATACACTCTTCTGGATTTAATCATAGTTTTTTTCAAATATTTCATATGTTTTTCTTTCTTAGTAATATAGACCGATTTTAAAAATATGAGAACAAATAAAAGGATCTGATGATATTTTAAAATTTCCACCAAGAAATTTGTTACCAATAAAGTTTATATCAATAAAATCTGAATAATATATTTTGCACCAGAAAATTCCCACCTTTAAGATGAGAATAATTTCACCTTTCGTTTAAAAATGATATTTGGCATTGAGCAAATATATCTTTTCCAAATTAATCATAATACTTCTTTTATGAAAATTTGTTAGTTAAGTCTCGATAAAAGTGCATAATAAAAAAACTATTGAATTTATATTAAAACATAGATCTGAGATCATTTTTTGTCGGATAGGCTTTACATCCCATCTTTTTTACACATATTTTAGACTAACGTAAAACCATAACACAGTATTACGATCGCTCGAGATTATGTCATATACGATCGCTCAACCAAATATATCATACGATTCTAAATCTACTACCATACACACGCGAGTTATTAGACAGAGAAGTTCTCTGGCTAATGACTCACACATTGGAAAATTCACCAATCCCTTTTAAAAAATTATCACATCAAGCTGATTGGAGTAAATTTTCGAAACATTCGGTAGGAAATAATCGATGCTAAAAATGTTAAAACCGCCAAATATGATAAGATCACAGTCAGTGGAGAAAAGAAACATGAAGTGATTTCCATTTTATAAACTTATCTTCATTACGGATTGTTATAATTGTTAATATATTTATTTATATATTGTTAATATAATAGTTATCTAGGTTTGACTTAACTTATGTTATATTTAAAACTTTTTTTATTCTATATCAAGCATCATAAAAGTTTATGCGACTCTTTCTAACTTTACAACCCCGTTCATTGCAAGTGTGGTCCATAGTGAATTTTTTAGACGGTCCGAAAATTTATCCTAAAATAAATTCCGTGGAAAAATAATAAAAAGTGGTAATCCCGAAATTGCCACTTTCCATTTATCCGCCAATAACAGTAACTATTGCCATTCATGATAGTCGTAAAACTCGGAGGGTAAACCCGTGTACACTTGACACACTTACGTCAAGGGTAGAAGCGGTTTAAGAATTCATTTGTACTGACGTAAGTGATGCAGATATCTCCAAAAATGTTCTGTTTAACCTGTTTCCTTTGCCTTTCTTCTTTTTCAGTTTTAGAGGCAACATTTTATATTAAATTTTTAAGTTTCTGTTCAATGTCGGACATAAATTTAAAAAAAAACCCATAAATGACTAAGAGCCTACAGAAAAAAAGTTCGAATAAATATACATAACTTTTTTTTTCAATAAAATAAAAATTTTTCCTTACAGCCTTTGATTAAAGATAGATCCAAATTTCATTTATTAAAGGTGACTTGATAACCTTTTTATAAATTCACATGATAGGTTTCCATTTTTCATAAATGTTATATTAGCTTTTTTCTTTGACTACGTATTTAGAGAAAAACAGTGTTGCATTCCTTCAAAAAATTGCAGTTGAGAGTTTATTGAAAATAATTTTAACGCAAAAACAGAACAAATAAAACTAGAAATTAAGGAAAAAATGTTAATGAATGTAAATATCGGCCACGTTTTTTTTTTAATTTTAGTATTACATTTTTTTAAATTGTGTAACGAATTTCTTCTTATTTTCCATAAATAACATATTGTGCCGTAGCCTGGTTTCCCATAAGAATCTGATTAGGACTCTTAGTGCTAAGTCAAAAAATGTGATATTGTAATTATTAGTACTTTGAACTCAACGAATACTTTTTAAATCCAAAAAAGGAACAAAATTTTAGAGCAACGTCACAAAAGCTGTTCATTCAGGTTACTTCCTGTGTCAGATTTTTAAAAAGTTGTTACTTTCATCAATCTGAACGTGAAATATTTTCAGCAAATCTGAAAAACTCAACCCTTTCTAATATAATCGCCTTCAAAGTTCAAAATTTAAAAATAATGTTTTAAAATTTTTCGTCTTATGTCATTTAAACTTATTACGTCAAATCCTGTTATTACCAGTAAAACATTACTTTGAAAACTATCAAAAAACTCTTTTTTGAAATTAAATATCACCGATGAGAGTACGTTATGGTTGAAAATATTGACATGATGTTCTTTTCATAATTTTTCTTATAAGTTGGATTATTCTGAGAAACATAAAAAAAAGCGAATATGAAAAAATTCATACAATTGTGTAATTTTTCTTTTTTTTAATTGTTTAGAATAGTATGCCGAATCACCCTGTGGATTTATGTTGTATTGAACAATATTCTAGTATAGGCTTTTTTTACGAGCATTGTTTGTATAGCGTGGTGGTATTATATATTTTTGGCACTTACTCACAAATAACTTCTTTCGCGTCTTGTATTTTTAAATATGTCGTAATCATTTAAATATTAGTATTATACACGGTGTCCGGGAATAAATGTCGGACAAGGAAATACGCTATTAGCTGGATATTAAGGAATAAATGGTCGTTGAAATAAAACGTAAAAAACGTCCTTTTTCGAATTGTGTGCAAAAAAAATTTTACAAGCTCACGCTAGCCGTAAGCAATCATTACATTAATCCGAGCGGTGCTGATTCATGTGTGCAAGTATCGTGTGTGTGAATAAAAATTGCAAATAATTATGAATATTATTTTGAATTTTCTGAAAAAAGTAATTTTTGAAATTTTATTTTGATGAAAATCGACTATTTTTCAGTCAACGAATAACGTCTTTCTTTGTCCCAAACATTTTTGTTGTATATTCTTCCTTGTTTTTCCTATTTTTTAATACAAGTTAAATATGGATTTTTTAATGTTCTTGGTTCTCATGATAATTCATGGTTTCAACTAGATATTCAATGTAAGTAAAATGTATATAGATTTTTGCATTTTTTCACAAAATTTAATTACAATTTCTGTAATTAAATATTATTGTCTCTTTAAAAAACATAATTAACAAATGTCAAATTACCACATACAAAATTATCCTCCTTAGTTTTATGTGAAAAAACTTAAAATATAAAAATTAAATTCTTTCCAACCTTCTGGTTTTTTCTTTCCTTATACAAATCTAACCTGACTGCGGTAAATATACTAACGAAAGCGTCCAGTGATATCACCTTTAAGCAGACGCAACAACGGACAAAAACCTTTTGCTAATGGAAACCACTCAAGGACAATAACAAACTGAGGAGCCAAGCTTTTATGAAAACATGTCGAGTCATCAAATATTTTTCTAGGTTTTTCCAGATAAAGCGGAATCTTCTTGAAATTTAGATGATCTAGAAAAGATTTCGGACCAAATCTGCTGTCTACGGTATATGAAATTGGTAATAAAAGGGAAAGTATATGACTGCCGAAGAGAGTACAAAAAAGTGGGCCAGGATACGTAGGTAAATTTAAGAGAAAATATTAGAAAAGCAGTACGCAATATTTAATTACATGTACCATTGAATTATGAGAGTCGCTTCAATGAGATATTTAAGGAAAAATGGGTAAAAAAATTAAGTATTCTCAATGACTTTCGTAATTGTTTCTTTCATGGATCTTTATTTTATTTTTGAAAAGTGAAACCTGCGATTAATGATTCAATGAAATATTTACATTTTTTTTTGTTTCATGTTTAAATTGTACGAAATTTTTTTAATTCGTATTTATATTAACAAATTAATGATTCAATGAAAATTTATATTTTTTTATTGTTTCATGTTTAAATTGTACGAAAATTTGTTAGTTCGTATTTATATTAACAAATTAATGATTCAATGAAATATTTATATATTTTTTTGTTTCATGTTTAAACTGTACAAAAATTTGTTAATTTGGATTTATAAACAAAAGGATGATTTATCATTACCACGGAAGTAATAATTTTTGTCATAGCGGCAGGCGTTAGTCTTAATGTGTAATAGTTTTAGAACTTTTATTAATTTTTTGCCATTCACGAAGCACAATTTTATACCGTTCACTTTTATTTTCATCTCTTTGGCAAAAGATATATCTATCTAAACTAAAATAATAAAGAAATAAAGTTTAGGAGTTGATATAATTTTAGAATTGTCTAGTCGGTTTTAAAATTATTTTACTGATACAGAATTGACATATAGCATTGTAAAATATATAAATTTTATTCAGTTTATACGATGGTATGTACAGTAAATTTAATAAATTTTATTCAGTTTACACATTCTGAAAAAGAGTGGAAACGCAGATTTTTCAAATGAAAATTTTTTTTAATGTTATATTTAATAAATTTTATTTTTAACATCACATTTATTAAGTCAATGTGACAACTAAACTTTTATCCATTATATCTTTACCTAACCTACTAAGGGTACCCTTTCGTCCATTATATGTTGAATTTTGTTATATATTACTTTTTCGTATTAAATCTATTGTCGAATAAATTGTATGCTTACGTTACTCACTGCATGAATTGACTCGAAATTTATTAGAAATTAAAGCCTCCAAATAGACATATATTTTATATAGATTTTCACTACATCACAATTATCTAATTGTATGACTTCGGGCGAATTATCTCCAATATGGTCAACAATCACCATCTTCCTCTATTGCTGTAAATTTTCAATCCGAATTCAAGGTTGTTTTCCATCTTTTGGAGTAAACTTTTTTAATATGATGAATACTAGCTGCGCATAAGATTTTGTCATACGCATATCTAAGATTCGAAATTTTGAAAACGCTGATCGCAATTCTGTCCATCCATTTCTCGGGAGCGATTTCCATGATAAGACGTTTCAGATTAAAATTTGAATTAATATGAAGTGTAATTTTTTTCCAATTTTTTAAGATATCTTAATTTTTGAAAGGTTGGTAATGTTAGCATATGTCGTTGTATGGGATATCGTTAGGAAGGCCATTTAAGATGTGCCTGTGGTTTAGGTTTTTATTAACAACTTTTTTATTTCTTAGCCCCGTTAACCAAATATTAAATTGGAAAATCATTTGCAAATATATAAACCCTTTCATTTCCAAATAAGACTGTAGCGATATATGGAAAAAAAACTGGAAGATAGGTTTTGATGATGAGGTTGTTACAGTTCAGGATAAATTAAAATTAATTGTGTAATATTTTATTCTCTTTTTCATATTATATACATTTATATATATATATGTATATGTATATATATATATATATATATATATATATTTATATATATGTGTATATAATATGAAAAGGAGAATACGACACGCACTTAGCCAGTTTTCAATATTATTTGAGGCGTAATTTAAAAATAATATACACTACAGTCGATTCTTTCTACCCTATTACTGCCATAACAAGGAAGAAAAATTCCTTGTCAACTTTATTAACAAATTTTACTTCAAAAAATGGAACAAAACCTCCTACAACTACAGGATAGTTGCCACTCCACTAAGATATTTGAAACACTTAATTTGGCTTTGCCATATACCTACGAACGGAAAGGCTGGCTATCTTCCAGGTAAATCGAAATATTCGAAACAAACGGTTTGTTGATATTTTTTCGAGTTTTAAATTTACGCCAAGACTTTGTTAGTTTAACATATCTGGGTATAATTAAGACCGTATAGTAAATGAACGGTTCATAATTTTTCATAATTAAGTTCCCGGTAGCTATTGAAAATTGAAACTGTAATTTTGGTGGCTTATTAAAAGCAACCAACTCTTCCACGTCCTTTAAAAAATTAATTCAAATTAACATTACGCACCATATGTATGTGTATGTATATATATATATATATATATATATATGCACATATACATATATATATATATATATATATATATATATACATGTATATATATATATATATATATACATATATATATATATATATATATATATATATATATATATATATATATATATCGTGTGTGTGTAAGAATTAATGAGAACATCGTTTAAGTGTTCTAGTAACTCGGAACAAGGCAAGCTATGATGTACTGAAAATTATTTCCTTTCAATAAAAAACCTGCTAAACACGAGTGGAACTCGCTCCATAAGGGTTTCTTACATATTTTTGCATTTATAAACATTTAATAACACATTATATTCCTATTAAAATATTTACAAAATTTTAAATTATTAGAACGTAAATATAATGCCTACTATATCCCTAACTGGCGCATATTTAAAAAAAAAGTTATAATTAATAACTACAAATTAAAATGTTTTTCTTTTCGTATGTTGTCAGACCCTGCTTATTGCTAAATTTCATAATTCTAGGTCAACGGTAAGTACCCGTAAGTTATTATTTATTCGCGAGTCTTAAAATATACAGCATAAGTGACCTTATGTTTAGGGTTCTTCCTGATCGCGTTGATTTAAAAGCTTAATTTTATTAAGACTTTGAGGCAGAATAAAAGTAAGTATTTCGTATTAATTTCAACTTCATACCTCAACGCTTTTCTAAGAAAAATGGTCTTGACCGACGGACAACGAAATGATCCTATAAGAGTTCCTTAGCCCTTTTGGGTTACGGAACCTGGAAAATGGGGCATTTATGCATTTTACACGTGAAATGTAGTAATTTATGCTAATTATTGGTTATACTTTGAACGCTAAACGTGTACATATAAGCAGTTATATAATAGGACATGCGCTAAAAAGACCCACGTTTTGACTGTTCAGTTCCAAAACGTTAAATTTAATACAATTGAAGTGTTAGAATAAGATGTAAATTTTTATTTTTCAATCGCGTAAGCCGATTATTAAGTAATGGGATGAATTTAAATAAATACATACTTATCATCATAGTATATAATTTTCTTTTCTTAGATAATTACGAATTTATTAGAAATAAGGAGAAACGGTAAAGAAAAACTTCATATCTCAGTATGTTTACATACCTCTAAACGCAAACCTTATCTGTACTGGAAATATTTATTGCACTTCATAGATTATTTCATTAAAGTTAGACCCTTGAAAAATACTTTAGGTTTGAATCTAGTTTTACTTAAAAATTTGTATCGTAAAATTTGTTTTAATATGTCATTCTTGATTGTCAACAATGACACATTAAAACAAGATGAACGTGAAGATGTATTTCATATTGATTACTGATATGTGTGTTATTTGTTGATAGTATATCACGAATTAACATATTTTTAGTAAGTACAGTTCAGGGTTTATAAACACATACGCTACATATATTGACTTCCAACTAATTGATTCTCGTTGGAATGTTTAACAAGCAATGGTTACGTTATTTCACCAAGTAGACCTTGATAAGATAAAACTCAGTATCTCAAATATTATATACCATTATTTTATATAAATTTTAGTATACGATATTCTTAAATATTAATCAAATAAAAAACAAGTTCTTATATAACACAATAGTGCTTAACTAAATGAGTGAAACTAGAAAATATTAAATCTTAAAAGTCTAGTTGAGGTATAGAATTTAGTCTGCCTTAATATTCCATTTCTTTTGGTTTCTGTCCTTGTATTCCTTGAGTCCTTGTATTCTATATTCAAGGAATCTAACTCAATTCATTATCTGCATCCCATATACCTATAATTAAGTAATAAATATATAGTAAAATATGATCTAAACAAGTCTAGAGAGATTTATGAGAAATGAGTGATTTTAATCGAATATTCTCAGCAATTAACATATGTATCTCTTCCAATATCGGGAAATTCCTTGACATTCCACGCCAAAAATACCAGTTCTCTTCGACCTAGCTAGAATAAGATGTAGGTAACATCTGATTCTGGAGGTCCAATTCTCTTTTGGGAATATGTTATGAAACTTTGTAGGTGGAAAAAAAGAAACGCTTAACGAAAATTTAGTTTCCGGACAACTTTTGATGGAAAGAAAACATTTATTTAAAAATATTTTCAGAACATAGAGATTTTATCAATGAATTCTGATATTATATATGGTAACTTGGTGTATTAAATTTTCAGTTCTGCTTAAATTTTTTTCATATTTTACATTTTTTTATTAAAATCTTATGAAATAAAATTTTAATATTCTTTATTACAACTAACCTTACAGCGATTAAACTCACTAGAATATAACGTAAATTTATTACATAGTCATGAAATTAAATAAATATTCTAAATTACATACTCATTCCCATTATGTAAACGACTTTCATAAGCTTTTCATCACCAACGCCATCCGTCACCAAGGCGATTCATCATCAATTATTCATCACCAATGACACCCAATAATATACGATAGGGTATTAGGGAAATTGCAAAAAGTATGTCAGTTCCAGTTTGGTTCTATATAAACGGATACCTAGAAAAATGGTAGAATATATTTATGACGGTACATTTGCTATATGTGAGGTGATACAGGTATGACCAATTAAAATTTTAATTAAATAATTTTCAATTCCTTTTAAAGGTGTATTCGAGTTTTTTAGGTCATGTGACTTTTCCACAAAAATTGATAATATTTCCCCATTACATAATTATAAAAACCCATAAGATGGACAATGTATAGGACTGGTTATACTTGTGATGTATCTATACATAGAAATATAATAAGTTATAAAAATGTGCCGCAGCTTTTCTTTTATCTGTTTCTCTAATATAATAAACTGTTATTTAGACCAAAGCGAAGTTAAAAAAATATCAAGTTCAGAATCTTCTCTGAAAGAAGATATTCCTTTACAACGTGATACCAGCTGAAATTGAAAAAAAGCCTTTGACACAAAAATCTTCCCTAAGTTTTGCCGATAAGTATCTCATTAACTTTTTTTAGAAAATTAACGTAAATCGGCTTACATTCCGTTAAGAAAATGGTATTTTGTATTATTTAATGTATCAAGTTTGTCTTTTGACTTTTTTTACTTTCAATTGAGACATTTAATTTTTGGAATACGAGATATCTTTTTAAGTAAAGCGAAGATAATTCAATAAATTTAGCATTTAATTTTTCATTTAGTTGGCATATAATTTTATTTTTACCTCTTTTAAATGTAAAGTTTTATTCTGTGTTTAAAATATATCTTATGTAATCAATAAATGAAAAGAAAATAGTCCCTCGTTTAGTGAGTTCCTTTGTTTCGATATTTACTTTCTAAGGAACGTAATCTATCATTTTGTTATCAGTAAAATTGAAATAAATGGTTTCGTTTGGTTTTCTTATCAAAATCTCTGTATTACCAGTTTTGGAATACATCCTACAAAAAACTAGAAGGTTTTTTATACTAAGTTATAATTATTGTCTTTTGCGAATCAGTACATTTTTTCTAGCTTAGATTCGAAAGCATAAGCTAATCACGTCCTTTGGCTATTTCGTGAGTCTTTCTATCTCAATTTATATTAAAACCTAGTGTCACATTTATCAGCATTCCATTATACATATATCCTGTCAAACTCAGGAGAAAAAAATTGCTTGTCTCTGACATCTGAAACGTATCTTCACTTCCCGTTTTTAAACTATTTTTGTAGACGTTATTAATACTTTTTTTCCACCCTATATTTTTAGTATTCTATATCTATATTAATATTTTATGATTATTACTTTCCCAATTTTTTTTTCAAACACTGGAGAAAAAAGTCGCCTGTATCATTAACACGTGTAGTCAATTTACATTAAAACTTATGTGAAGATGTTATATCTCCTTTCGTTTCGTTTTTTTTACGTTTTGAACTTTTTTTCTCGCTACTATTATTTTCTTTCTTTTATTATATGTATTCTTTATATCTACAAATATTTTAGTGATCCATTAATGAGTTTTAATAATTACATGATCAGTTCTCTTATAATTTTTAATGACACATTGAAATCTAGGAAGATGTTTAACCTTTTAGATACCACAAATTAGGGATAACATTCCATAGCATTCTATTGTCGCACCCTTTGTGCGTGTTTGAACATTTTGATCGATGACAATGTTCAACTATTTCCATTTTTGACATTTTCTTTTGCTTTACTGCCGCTACTGGGAATACTATTGCAAGATTTTAGTGGTTAACTATAAATTGCAAATTTTTTAATTAAATCATATTCAATAATTGCTTAGAGACTAATAAAAAGCAAAATTAAAAATTTTGAATAAATCTCCGACGGATGTGTTCATTGTAATTGAAAAACGAATAAATATTTTTTTTTGGAAACCCTCCCGACTAAAAGAATGTAAGAACTTATTAATTTAATTACAAACCCAAGAATATCTGTCGGGGCTGCCATGCATAGCCTATGCCTTAAATTTTGCAGTTTTATCAATTCGTGACTAATTTAAATTCTTTTAGATGCTCAAATAGCTTTACTAAGCTGCTACAATGTAAATGATATTGGGAACGGAAATGGCAATGGCGGCCTCGATGGATTTTCGTGGGTTGGTAATTATGTTAATATGTTCTTGGTTTTTTTTAGTATGGCGGTTTCAAAAAAAAAATTAATTGTTTTTAAATTACAATGAATACATTCGTCGTAGGTTTCTCCAAATTTTTAATTTCGCTTTTTATTATGAACTTTTTTGAAATAAATAAAATTTGGGAATATTCGTTTGCAACAAAATATTGCAGCACCTCTGGTGAGCTAACAAAATAACTGGTATCTAAGAACCTTCACTTAGTATTAGATTAGTAACAAATATTTTTTAGAAAATCGGCCAAACCATTTGAGATATAAATGGGAACATTCATTTGCAACAAAATACTTATTGTTGCGCCCCCTAATGAGAAGATAAACATCATAACACCTATCTAAAATCCATTACAGATTAGTTCAAAATATTTTGCAGAAAACCGTATATAAATTGATCAAACCCTTTGAGAGATGAATGGGAACATTTGTTTGCAACAAAATGTTCATTGCGGTGCCCTCCTGGTGAGTAATTAGCGTTAGAACTATGTGAGGACCATTTTCAATGAATCACAAACATTTTACAGGAAACCGTATCTAAATCGGTAAAACCGTTTTGGACAAAAATGGGAATATTTGATTGCACACACAAACAAACAAACAACCTCTCACCTTAAACGCATATACCCTATATACTCTCACCTTAAACACATGCGTTCCGTCATGGAGAAATTATTTCGTAAAATTATTTGTTATTTGTGATTTACAAGAGTATGAAGAATTTGTAATATAATTAAATAAAGAATATTTGTCCAAAGGTCGATTCGCAAAACGAATAAAAATAATAAAGCATATTACGACTATTAAATGTAGCTATACAAAAAAAATTCTGGCCAAAAACCTATGAATACACTCACTACTTATTTATATCAGAATTTTTTATTTGTGCAGTAAAAAATAATTCACACTCGTAGTCAAAACATGACAGATCCCCGAAAATATTATGTTTTCTGGGACTAAATACAATGTGCTGATTGGATGTGTCCAAATAAATTCCTTCGATATTTGTCTGAAATGATATGCTTCTCTTTTCTTTCTTAATAAAAGTACCAAATATTGTTTTTTTTATAGCTATCATAGCTATCTCTTGAAAATTATACTCTTTTGAAAATTATTTTAAGACTAACTTTTTTAGTAGGCACCGATACCTACCGAGTAGCAAATTTTTAAAAATTTTTTGTAGAAAATTTTTATAAAATAATGTTTAGTTTGTTTTTGGCGTCTTTTGTCATAAACTTAAAAGTAGGTAAAGTTTCAGTTTTGAGATGGATATGGTTTATTGTTTAAAAGTTGTTGGTGCTTTGAAATTATATAATATGCATAAAGAAAACAAAATTCTAAATTATCTATCTAAGCGTTATGAAATTAAATTAAACTCCACCTCTTCACCTGACGCAAAATTTTTTATCGCTTATCTAAATTTCTCTACTTTATTTAAACTCGTTATCTCTTGCTACAGATTCAGCCCGACCCGAGCTCCAGCTCCGTGGGATGGGATCAAGACCGTAGATCAGGCTGGACCCGTTTGTCCTCAGAGGCTTCCAGACGTCTCTAATGAGACCGCCGCACTGGAGCGAATGCCTAAAGGCCGTCTCGAATACCTACGTCGTCTTCTCCCACGACTCAGGAACCAGAGCGAAGACTGCCTCTACATGAATATTTACACACCTGTTCAAGGCTAGTACTTTATTTTATATTATTATATTGCGTGCAAAAGCCGAAATGCAAAAAATAACAATTTTTGTTAACTTGGATTCTAACAAAAATCTCGACTGGTTTAAAAATGTTGCTTAAAAGAATCTTAAAGAATTTAAAAACTTTTTTATTGTTTGTGGTTTCTAAATTATTATAATATTTTCTTCAATAAGTCTCTGGATTGAAATGCTTTTGACGTTGCACAAATAGAAGGTAGCACAATAAAACAAATGAAATATATAAAAATTAATCAATATTAATAACGTGTAATTTTATGTAACAAAACATTATACCCCAAAAAAGAATAAAAATCCCTCGAAAATTAAAAACCAAAATATAAATAAAACAGATAAAAACGGACAGATAAAAAATCTGGTTTTAAAATATTTTAATAAGAAAGGATAATAAACTCAAGAAATGGAATACCATTTTCTATACATCGAATTATAAACTTCAGTTTAGGAAACAACATATCAAAACAATATTAATACTAACTGGTAATAACAAATTTATCTTATTAAGAGCAAGGAATCTTCAACAATAAGTAATAAACTCCGTCTTGCTACTTAACGTCCTCCGTAGATTTTCATTTTCGAAATTTAAAGTCTCCAAAGGCTGCTGACAAAACACGCTGAAAACTCACGAACTTACATATCCAACAAAGGCTGAAAATCAATTTGCCTATATGCAGGAGCCCGCCCCGCATTTGCCTTCTTCTACTTGAAATGGTAAAGTGCTAATTTACTGCACAAACAAACTCAAAGCTTACGATAATCCTGTTTGCAAATACTTACATGCGTGATATGTAAACATATTGGATGAAAACGGCTTATTTACAAGTTTGCGAAGCCTCCTTCGTTGTTCCCCTTCGCTTTCAAATACTTATGTATGTACAGAAGGAGTCGAAATTAACTTTAAGATCCTTAGCTTAATTAATCTTTCGACTTTAGTCAAATGAAACCTTACGTAATACGATTCCTTTAATATATGTCTTCCTTTAATTTTCTTTAAAAATATATTTGTCCTCAAAACATTACTAAAAAAAGTCCTAATCTAATTTCGAACTATCAAAATTGCTAATTATAACATTTTTTATATAAAAAACTTTATTAAGACATTAAGTTTAAATTATAAAAAAAATCAGTTACATGAAAATAATTCTGTTTAATTTTCGATATATACTCGTTATTATAACCGTTGTAGATCCAAAAAAACTGTTCTGTACAATTCAATATTTTATAAATAAGTAAGTGACATACTGTCTATGATCCAGCTTCTTTTTTTCAATATTAATGGTATATTAAGCTTGTGCTAGTTTTATATATTAGAAAATGAAACAAAGCTCATGACAGTCTTTTTGAAATGTTTGCTAAGTAGGTCTAACAGTTTCAAATATTTTTATGGTTACAATTATCTTAGGTATATTTTATGGTTACAATTAGCCAGCAATTATTAGCGTAAATTAACGTTTCCACGGAAGATAGCTCATGCTACCTAAAATGGGAAGAACAATAACTTTAAGCAGAATTTCTAGGGGAAGGTTAAAGAGTTTGTTTACATGAAAGTGTTAAATGAAATTACAATATTTAATTTCTATTTACACTTAAATAGCATGTGAAATTACCAGTAAACTTTTTTATATCCGGCATGTGATGTGTTAAATGAAACCTGATGTAATGTATATCTCGTTAATATAATAGTTTAATGAAAACTTAAAAAAAACTGTATGATGTTGCTTGAGCTAAATTTTAATGTTCGAAAGTATTAATCATTGCAAATTCTTAGCATACAAATTGAAAAAAAAGTTATTGTTTTCTCTTGTTTTAATTATTTGTCAAGTTATTACAATTTTAACATAAGCATACTTTGAAACAATACGCTCATTGCGCGGGGTTCCATTCGGGTTTAGTCCATTATATTAAACTATAACCAAGTTCATTTATGCATATTTAATACCACCATTAATAAAACGCCTGTTGCGCTTCATTTGGATATGTACGAGGAATACAAGAGATTGATATTCCGCCTCTTAGGAATGATAAATATTGAAGATGTATTTGGATAAACAAAACTTAATTTGAAAAGAAGGCATGCAGAAATAAAAACTGGATACTTGAACAAAAACCGAGTATTTTTCCATATTTTTCGAATCGGACTCGCTCAAGAAAGTTATCTTGGCAGCCAACAAAATTAAACTTATAACTTTGTATTTCTCTAAGACACTATAAAAAAAAAGTTATTGTTGTCGTCAGTATCCAAAATACATAAAAAACTATGCCACATATCTTATTCAAACTAATTTTCGTTGAAAATTTATTTTAAAATCAACTCCTCAATATTTTTCAGGACTTTACACACGTTAATTGAAAAGTTTATGGAAAGAGAGCACTTTTTAAGACTTCAGAAACTTAAATGTCACCAACTATTGACTTAAATTAAAAATTTTATTTTGAAACCTGTAAGTTATTTTTTTCAGATCTATCTAATGATATTCCATACGCCTTTGTGCACGGAATTTTTTTAACACTCAGAGTATGGATGGAGTGACACCCCACCCCAAATCCATTTTTTCATAATTCCACAATTTCATTGCATAGCGGTTCATAGAAGACCATAAAATGGTTGTGACAGCCAGAGGGACAGACGGACAGGACTAAATTACAAGGGTTCCTTTTATACCATTTGGCTATGGAACACTAAAAATGTGATATATTCCTGAATAATTTCTATAGTAAAGTTATAGAATATCAATGAAATATGTATAAATTTCAACCTATTCATTATTTATGGATCATTGATTTAGTGGGAAATATTTTATCGAACTACACTTTGATGAAAACGACCCAAGCACGTGTAGACAAAAACGGTATCATAGTTATCAATAGCTGTTGGATCTGTCGTGTATACGGAAATAACTTCGTTTGAAACTTCTTATAAAACTCTAGTATATCGAATTTTTTCACATTTTTCAAAACAATGCTGGAAAAACTAAAGACGAGGATATATATTTCATATTATTTTGAAGTTCAATATTACATAAAAGGAGTTCAAAACTGGAAAATTATAGATAGAATTTCACTGTCATTTTCCAAGAACTGTTCAATGGTATCCCTCATAATATGATATATAAAGTAATATATGTTTCGTCCTATTTAATATCACGAGGGGGGAGGGGTAAATAAAGAACCGATCAAGTACAAGTAAAACTAGCACTGCGAAGATTCCGTGCACATTAGGGGCTTATAAATATTGAGAGTACATGGTATTTCTAATAAGATATTAACAAATATAAAATTATCATAACATGAATTTATAGTTTACGACAGCTTTTATCGGTGTAAAAATATTATGCATATTTTAAAAATTAAAAGATCTAGCGTAATTGGTATAGTGTTGCTATATCTCTCTTTTCCGCTGGTAAAGCTCTTTCAAATCACATAATTTTTAATATATTTTATGAATATTTCAAGAAGTTTATTTACCCTCTCCCTAAGGCTGATATGAAAATGTAAAAAAATTTGGTTATTACACAATATAGGGGTTAATAAGATGTAGTTGGGTGTCATATTTAAAGCTTCGCGTAACAAAGTTTCAGGGATAATCTGGTGTGGAGATAAAAATATATGAAAAGGATAAAAACATGGAGCACATTTAAAAAATTGTATCAGCTTCAATCATTGCTATAGTTTTCCCTCAGTCTTTGCGTGGGCTTCCAAAATACACATATTTTTTTCATAATTTTAAGTTGAATTGTTATGTAAATAAGAAGAGGTGGATCCCATTTTTTCACTTGCTTTACAGTATATATTTAAATATATAATATCTAAAATTACGAATTTTTTTGAAACCCTAATAACTAACCTTTTAAAAAATGTCCCACAATTTAAATGAAACGGTTAATAATTTGGCGCAGCCTAAACATTTCTGGGTTCTAGTCACTGAGGTGCGTGCAGGTTACAAGGTTTTATTGCTATACCAAATTTACAATTTTTATGTCAAGCGGTTTATAAGAAAAACCGACTGATGAATAGACAAGTTATTGATCTGATTTTCCTTTTGAGGTACGAAACCCTAAAAAAATTGTTTTCCTTCATATTACCTGAGGCCTCCATGTGAAAATTTTGCTTGGAAAATTTCACTTAAATAGTGGGTCTAAAACTGATTAAGAGAATTATCGCAAACGGCTGATTCCTAGAAATTCTAGAATAAAACTACAAATTCCAAATTAAATCTGTATCTACATAATTTTATGGATAATAATTACATCTATATCCTTCATATTACTTTTTTAGAAATACAGGGGTAAAAATCTATATATATATATATATATATATATATATATATATATATATATACATATATATAAATTTTTTTTTTTCAAATACTCATATAGATTAACACAAAAATATTACTCATTTCCAACGACATTACACAACGGTCGAATTGAATGATTCATTCTTTTAAGTTGATTAGAAAGTAAGCATTTACGTAGGTTAAAACCTGTTTTAATTCAAACTTAAATACGTGTTACCTTTCCGCAACATTTCATCGACACCAATTACATCGAAATCTCTTACATCCAGTGCAATTTTCTGTCAATATATCCACAGAGATATCCAAACAGGAAAATTCTTTCGTCAAGTAAACATACATCCCAAACGTGCGTGCCTAAGAAAATAATACATCAATAGGGGGATACGAGGGTGAAATAAGGCGCGGCGCCCGGGCCGTGCGCGCTAATCTGTGAAATTAATAATTGAACAAAAGGGCGTGACGGAGCATCTCCTCGAGTGAGAAGGGGAGAGGGTAGTTGTAACTTGATTGTGGCGATTCGTATCTTTGTGACGTGGGTGTGGAAAAATATGCGGCGAAGTATGAGGAAATATAAGGAAGCTTTTCACGTGGTTACGAATTCAAGTGAGATTATCTCCATTTATTATATTACAATATTATGCTCCCACTTACATACAGCTGTAAGTTTCGGAAATTCATGGATACTATTGTAAATATATTATCATATATTAAAATGAATAAATCTGTATATACTTGCACATAATCAAATTCGATAGGTACACGGCAAGGAAGATCAACATAACGTTCGTTAAAAATATAACCCTTTCATGGCGTATAAAATTCTTTACTTAAATTATAAAATATTTGTACATTCTTACTATTATGATGATTACAGTAATTGAGTGTATATAATCCTATGCAAATTTGGTTTTGTATTTGTATATTTATTCAAGGGTTTTAATTTTTGAAGTATCATCTATTATACTTGCTTCTTATGATTATAATATTTGGTTCAAATAAATATAAAAGTTAATAAAATAACGATTAAAAAAGTAAGAGTAATTTTTTTTCAAAGTTGCCAACAGAAATATAAACTAAAATTAGTATATTCAATAATAAATTATTAAAAATTCTTAAAAAACTCTAATAAACCAATATTGTATAAAATAAAAACTATATTATAATTGTGTTGTCAGATACTGCGAATTTTTAATAATTTGTAGTAAAGTATATCACAATTCTTTAAAAAATATTTCAGTTAAAATAAGTATATTTGGTTAAGTTAAAAACAATGAGATAAATTTAAGCTAAAAATTCAAACTTAAGTCCCATGAATAGCATCCACTTTATTCTATCTCGATATAGCAAGTTAGAGCTCGGTACTAGCAGTAACAAAATTGCGCGACATCATCAATCCTCGAGAGAAGGGCGGGCCGCCCACGCTCAGCGCCACGGGGAGCAGGGCGGTAACTTCACCCGTTCTGCGCATCATACATTGACCCGGTATACGCGAAGCGTCCTTCACTCTTGTTTCATCCAATTAATGAGAATTAGAGATAACACTTTCATCGCAGTAATTGGATAAGCGTTAATTTTCCCAAGGCGTTCTCTTAAAATCCTAAAACTGCTCAAGCGATGCCGCCAGCAAAACAGTTTAAAATAAAAATAGTTTAAAGAAATAAGTAACTTTTAATAATAAAAGCAAACTGGAAAGTTTCGGAAATGATAACAAATCATGTAATCGACACGATATCTATACTTTGTGGGATATAAAATTTTATAGCTTAAATCTTTTTCATGAAGAGTTTAAAGCTTCGAAGTTTACTAAAAGTTTCCAGTAGGTTTTATTATTGTATGGTTGTCATGAGATGTGATATATTATATTATAATTGTTCACTATGAGAATGCCACACTTATATTTGTAAAAATGTGGCTGATTTTTACAGAAAATAAAGCTTCAAGGAATCAGTTCAAAGGAATAAGGGTTGTATTTCAATCATTTTTGCTGAATTAACAATCTCAAAAATTAAAATAAAAATTCACAAAGGTGCGAGTTAATTAAACGAAAGGTATAAATCCACATTAAGTAACGGTCCAAGTTACGTGCCGAGAGATCTGCTCGTCTCGGTGTTTTGTAATAATCTACTCTTACTTCTAACTTACTATTTTTGTCTAGACTATCACAAAGGTTACAAAATGATTCGTGATTGACTGAATTGAATTTAAAGGATGTACATAAAACATTAAAAGTGGAAATAAAGGTATTCCAACTGCAGTAGATAATGGAAAAAATAGGTTTTTAATGTATTACTGAAAATTTGATATGTTTTTATTTTAGACAAAAAATTAAAAAACAATTACCATCATCTTTGAAAAAGGGCTGTTATAACGAGGTCAAGCGACGTGTCCTTCACTAGGCGTCATATCTCCCACATAAGGACTATAAATTCAAATTAATTGCTGAGTTAATCATCGTTAATAAATCTAATTGTTGAGTTAATTATCGTTTATAAATCTTATCAAAGTATGTTATTAAATCTGATCATAAATACGTAATACATATCAGCAAGCCTGGTTATGTTTAGTTGGCTGAAGGAAGTTGAGTAGAAACTGATATCACATATGGTCTGTCTTAAGATTTCAGATTTGGTTTTGATTGATCATGCATATTTTAGACATTAAGTGTTTTTTCTTGCCTAATTTTGCCATTATGTTGCTCCAATTGCTCCTTAGTAATTAATTCTGCTGCATGTATTCATATGTACCTGTTAATGAAGAATTAAGTAAAAGGAATGAATGTAAAATTCAGGAATCTGATTAAAAATAAAACATCACAGTTTCTATGTTTAAATTTGTTTAATGTTTGTATTGAAAATAGATATGTAATATCTAGTTGATAAATTATATCCTCCATGAACTCCAGAAAATAGATTAGAAATATATTTACCTCTATTATTCATCGGTTACTATATGATTGAAATATTTCAAAGCTTATATTAAAAAAAATTAAAAACAAAAATATACCTGTATTTTGATCCCTGGAATTTGATCTTAAGATTATATTAATTCAACCCGGTCTACTAAACACAAAAAAAAATACTAAATTCAACTTCTAGTTAATCATAAAAGACCCATCGTGTGATGAAAAGAAAAACTTTTTCGCATATTTTCCTCATCAAAAGCATTTCTTTGGAAAATCGTATACGCCTATATCTAAAACTGTAAAAAATTAGGCTATGTATGACACCAACCAATGGCTATGATAAAGTTATGAAGTTCCCTTGTTATACTACGATAACCTTAAAACTAGACTTTCAACGTGAAATCGTCTTCAAAGTTTATGACCGATATAGGATTGTAATCACTACTAAATAAGCGGATGTTTCTATCGAAGCAATTTCAAACTTTAATAACTTGGCTAAAAATAGATATAGTGCCGGTTTTTCCGACAGCTTGGTTGTCGGTGGTCTCGTTTTAAAAAGAAAGTTTAAAGGTTTGTTTCAGGATTACTCTTATATTCGTGGTGACTGGACATCGTGATCTTCACATGCGTACCCCAATTTCTAACCGACAGATTTGAGATTTTGTAAGACATGTTCAAATATTTTCAAAATCATTCTTTTCCTACTCTTTATACCAACACCATGTATTAAATAAATGTGCACCGTAAATCAATTAAACAATTCACAACAAAAAAAATATTTTTTATGTGCTATACACATTATCGTTTTCACAAAAGAAAAGCGACAGTATCCAATATTACAATTTCTTTTTTTTATTTAAGTAATTCTTTTTAGTCTAATATTAATATTTTATAGTATAATGCTCTTTATAAGAAATTTATTTTTTTTAAAATTCTAGGGGAATATTTTAACTTTCAAAACATTACATAACCTTGGATATACACGTGTCAATGCAACTCACATACTTGAGCCATGAGCCTAATTAAGTAACTTAATAAAATAGAAATGAAATAAAATTATTCTAGTTTTTTCCTAATTTTCCTTTTTTATTTTCTACTTTTAACGTACATATTTGTTTTATTTATCTATGTAAATAAAATACACTGATCGACTGAGTGACTTACTGATCTACCATTAAGATATATCCCATACCACTAGGCATATAATTGTCAATTTTGCTCGAAAATTTTGGGTAGGCACCCGCTAAGCTGGGCTGTCTTAAATTAAGCTCCTAAAGTGGTTAAATGGGGATACAAATTTTATGTAGAAAAAAATATCAGAGGGTTTTATAATTCAATACTTCTGTAAAGTTGGAGAAATAAATACTCGCTTTAGAGTTTTTAAAAATCATCGCTTAATTGGGACTCAAAGTTTTTCATGGGGAAAATCGTTAAACTATTTTATGAATTTAAATGATGTAGGCCGCCACCGAGGAGGATTCTTTTTTCAGAATAGAGCCCCCAAAGAGGTGAAATAAGACTTTTATAATTTTAAAGGAAAAATACGTAACCTCATTATAAACAAATTATGTAGCATTAAAATTTGAAATCGAGTCATAAGATGAAAAGTGATCAAAGTAAAGTAGGAAACTATAAAACAAAGCTCTTAATTTGGAGAGATCTACGGTTTGCTAGCAACGAAGGAGTTCAAACCATAAAAGAGTCCAACGGAAGTTCCAAGTTACAGAAAATAGAAACAATGATATCTAACATGTTACATGATTCTCGTTGAAGTTTCAGTTATAGCTTGCCATTAATAAAGGATAACATTTGCAGTAAAAACTTTCCTAAGTCCCTATTTATCGAGACCAGGACGGCGACTGAATCTTGACAATTGATGGGTGATTTCTTTAAATCTTGTTCTTTCAGAAACGGCTAACGTTTACATCAATGTATGATACCCAATGAAATTTATTTCAAAAATTTAAGTTTTCCGAACATGTAAATAATTTGTGCAATCGTATCTTGTATCTTTTTTTGTTCATGAAATAAACAATTGAAAAAATTTAAGAACGGTAAGGAGCAGAGAAAAGTGTTAAAAAGATTGGCATAAAGAAAAGGACAATAACAGTCGCCTAACACAATAATGGAAAATCGTTCTTAAAAATTAAACTGTCTGATGAATCATTGTGAAAATTACTAGATGCCTATGCTCACAGTTAACTAATCTGTGGAAAAATAATGACCGAGGAAATGGTACATAATTCACATGCGGTATGGTAGATTCTCAAGTTTCCGATTTATAAGCGCTGTCCCACTATGTTTTGATCGTAGTTCATGTAATCTACATAAAATTGATATTTTAATCAGGAAAATCTCATAAATGAAGTGATCAGTACTCCCAAAACTAAACTTTTATCCCTTGCTTAACTATATCATATACACAACTTTGCAAAATCTTGCTACACTACATTTAAAAAAAAATTTATGGTGGATCCTACTTACTAATCAACTTACGATATTTTAGAATATCTTCAATCAATCAAAGTGGCATGGAGCAATACAAGAGGTGGCTTTGTTTTTAATCGCCATATAGGATTCAATGCCAATATATTTTGATATTCATATATGCTGTTTAAGACGGAGGGCATAACGTTGAAATTTGCTCTTTTCGTTTCAAATTAATCAATGGAATTAAAAAATAATTCTAAATTTAAAAAAATTAAAAAATTTTCTCTTGACTTGGTTACATATTATCACTTCATAGACTTGTATTTCATGTGAGTATATCTGTGTTTCAAATGGAAGTCGAAGCTTTACGTAACAACGGAGATGAGGTCCTTGTTTCAAGTTGACCTGCACAATGGGAAGTAATATCTGTGCAACGTTTTCCATTGGCTCTAATAACTTCACACCTTTGAATACGCCGTTTGAGATCGCCGTTTCCCTCAAAGTGAGCTTTGCGATGATAGATAAGTTATCAAGGAAAACTTAACAACTTATGATGAGTTAACTTATGGGAGAATTATTACTTCCGCTATCCGTTAAACGAAGCCCGCTTCCGTGTAAGCTTAACTAGCAACCTGGTTGTTTCGGAGCCACTTCTAAAATAGAAGAGAACATTTTAGGAAATGGTTTTACCATTTTATGAAGAAATATTTTAAAAAGCTTTCACATACATGGTTTGTTAACTAACCCAAAGCAATATTACTACATATTGCATGGCTTACATGTCATTCTATTTAACCCAAAGCAGTTTTTAATATTTTTCGATACTGCACGTAATTACCATTTTTTCGATGTCATCACTATCATCACACGCAGCGTAATTAAAATTGAAACCGTTTGTGTGTTTGTGATCACCAGCTCGCTAGTGGATTCTTGTGTATTTATCCGTGTAAGGGTAATAAACAAACATACTCTAACTAATAGACAGATATGTATGAAATATAGAAAATTAATAGCAATGCCACTACATTGCTATTAATTTTACGTCAATATTTCATATTATATCACTTGGCGCAGTTTATTTTGTAAGATTCCATGTAAGTCATGTATTGTAAATTTCTGTATTTTTGTTACGACAATTCATTCTGTCTTATTCTAGCCAATAGAATAAAAGCTAAAATTAATATATCAGTTTTTTTTACTTCAGGAGCTAACAATAGCAATAATAAACAAAACATATCATAGCAGAAATAAACAAAGCATTTTTATGTTGAAAAAAGTTAATTAAATGCTAGCAAAACAACAATTATAATAAATAAATATGTTAAATTCTGCTTTTTACTTTTTTTTAAAATAAACATAAAAAAATTAATAATTACGTTAAATTATTTCAAAAACAAATCATCCAAATAGAGTTTTGCACCCTTTTTAAGCTTATATGGAAGAAGTATATATTTCATGAATTCTGTTGGTAATAACAGGCCTCGGAGAATATTTTGCAATGAACTGAAAACATTAATTAAATATTTTTCAATTCAAAAAATATCTTTTAAAGAAATTGAATCAGAATTTCTCGAATCTTCAACGAAGAAAACAATTATGCAAATAGTGAACGCTATAGAAACGTTGGAAATAGTTAAAAAGAAACGGAGAATTGGTAGTTCCCATGATATTAATAAAATAGTTGCCAAACGACTACATATACAAATAAAATACATAAAAACCATAGCCAGATCACGTATTATCTACACAATTAAATTGATTTAGTCTCGAAAATTATTCACAATGATAGAAACTTTTTATAGCCTCCGTAGGATGGTTTGAATATTTATTTTCATTTAGTTTTTTACGTATTATTTTCATTCTTTACGTTCAATCAAACCTTGCTAATTACATTTCTAAAGGAAAGATAATAGATGGAAAAGTGATAATAGATGGTAAAGTGAATTGTAAAACCTAAAACATCATTAACTTGTAGGTTCATCCAACTTTGAAATTCAGTGAAAGAAAATTCAATTTCAAATATATAAAATACTTTTAAATTTTATAAATTATCTAAGAAATTATTTTAATAGTACAAGTTTTTAAAATCAACACTTTTTTTTCAAAATTCAACTTTTTTTACGTTTAATAGTTATTTTAATTAGAAACAAATTGCAAAGATTAAATTGAACAGTCTATGCCAAACAGGAATTTTCATTTACTTTATTAAGTTTGTTTCAAGTCAATGATGTATATTGATTGGGAATAGATAAGGTACAGAACTATTAAGGCTCAATCAAAATGAAAATATTTGAAAAAAATATTATTTGTAACAAAGTAATTTTCAGCTCATTTGAATTATGACTGCATCTTTTTATAAATATTTTGGTCCATGATTCAATGAAAGTAAAATAGGATGGTGTTTTAAAAAAAAATATCGATAAATAAGGACGAATCACACCTGGGACTGTGTGGTACATACATACGTACCTAAAGTCACCTTACAAAGACTTATAATATCAGAAGAAAGTATTTACTACAAATTGACTACGAACTTTTTTCTTTAATTTATTCTTATTGATCCATAGAGGGTACCTATCATTTTTAGGTATAATTGAAAATATTTCGAAATGTAAAAGAAAAAATTTATTTTTTTAAGCAAAGGAAATTTACTAGCTGGTCGAATGCGCGTAGTAGAAAAATACCACTGGCCGACTTATTAACGTTGCTATTGTTACGTTGTCTAATAGCACACATTTTAGAGGTCATTCTTGTTATAGCTCAGATAAGTGTACTGCTCATGATATAAAATCCTCCTACTATGTTTGTGGCCTAATACGAAGTTGATTGACTTAGTATTAAATAGTGACTCACAAGTTGATGTGATTCACACATTGCTTTATTTAGCGAAAGTTTCATTTAACCGAGTGTTAGTCGGACAGCTCGTTTTACTTTCTCACCCCTTTATATTGTTAAAATTATTAAATATTCGGCCTGCGGTATCTATAAAACTTTTAGTGTTACGTTTCATATTTTTCCTATGATTAACCAGTGATAACTAATTAAATACTTACCAACGTTTAGTTTTTTCTATCCCTTTTTTGCTAATTATAACTTTTAAATCTTTAGATGTTACTTCAGTTCATTAATCAAAATAATTTGGAAACTTTCTGAGACAATTGTATTGACTGTATTAATACTGTAAGCTACCTATTTACGTTATGGCATACATTTTTTTTTTAAATATTCGCTGCTTTGTTGTGAGAATGTGATTATATCTATCATTTGTGTGATTATATCTAAATTAGTTTGAAATGAAAAAAAAAATATGTTTTAATAAAATTGTATTAGCACTAAAATTAGAAATGAAACTCATAACTTACGCTTTTTTTAATCGTTTTACTGCGGACTCCGTTATTTGTTTGTTTGAGCCTTGTATATTATGACGAACAAAGAGAAATATTAAAGCTTGCAATAAATATTTTTCAAAGTACATATGATTTTATGTTTTTCCTTCTTCCATAGTTTTAAATAATAATAAAAGTCGTCTCATTTTCCCAAGAAAATTATCTTTAATGAGGGCAAATACAATTTTTTCATTTTGCTGACTATTTAAAATTACCACATTTTTGGCGTTTATGATGTAAAAAGAAAAGACATCATTAATCAAGTTTATTATAAATTTTGTCGTGATTTAAACAAATGAAATTTGCAGTTTTAGCCGCAACTGCTGAAATTCGAAGCGTCCTAGAAATATTTTCTTATTTTTAAGACGTTATCTTTTACAAATTCAGTGAAAGTTTATTGGAATCAACAAGGAAATTAATTATACTTTTTCATCCAGAAAATTTTATCAAAATACAGATTTTATTTTGCTTTCATTTGTATTAAGTATAATTCGCAATAATTTTTCCTTTTCAAAAAAATAAGCATGTAAATATATATATATATATATATATATACATATATATATGTATATATACATAAAAACATTGCCACATAACAACCTTACAGTGTAAAATGATAATTGTTAGGCAATGAAATAAATGTACTACTTTATTTTGAAATAGGATTGTGAAAACTATAACTAATAGTACATTTAGAAATGGAAATAGAATCTTCCTAGCATAGTTCTTTTCCATTTAAATGCATACTTCATCGTATCTAATAGATTGACATAGCATCAAATTATTTATATTCCAATTGGACAAACTAGATGATGCTAATTCGAATAATTCAGGGATTTTCGTACTGTCAAAATAAAGGTACTAAAAATAATATAATACTAAAAATAAATGACGTGTCGTTTATTGTTTTCGATTAATTTACAGGACAAACAACACAGTTGTAAAATTTGTATTTGGTGGGGATCTAAATACTTCGTAATTTAAAAACTTTTTTATTTCTCCCACAATGTTACAATCGTGTTCCAGAAATTTTCGTCAAGAATAAAAGAAGCTAATGCATTATATAGTACTCATGTTTTCTCCTACGAACATATAATAAAAACAGTAATCATATTTTAGAGCACATCCAATCAAACAGGAATTCGCTTCCCCGCAAGCGACTACTCAAAGCTGTAACACTTCGAATTCGCAAAGGTCTCTCAGCGAAATCCGCTGCCGGCCGAAATAGAAAAAAATAAAACCGAGATTGTTATTGCAAAGTAAACACGAACGCATACGCATTTTCTGTATCACGCGCTGCCATTATCAGCAAGCTACTGTAAAAAGTAAATCCTGGCTTGTTCAGCCGACAGTGGGACTAAGGGGGAAAATTTTCAGCTCGAGAGGACTCCGCCTTATTTTTCTTTTGCACCTCGTTCGTGTGAAATAAATGAAATTTACTTTTATCCTTAATACTATATATCAGGGATATTTTCACCTCTGTCTCAGCTACTAATTTTTGTAACAATTTTTTCTTATATTTTCCGGTCGCAGTCCGTTGCTTAAATAAATAGAGGTGTATATCATTGTGTGTGTATATATATATATATATATATATATATATATATATATATATATATATATATATTCATATATATACATATATATATATATTCATATATATACATATATATATATATATATATATTCATGTATATACATATAATACGTGCAAACGAATTTATTAAATCATGATAACTGGACTAAGAAGATTTCCCAACTCGTTGCTGCACTTTTGCTGTTAGTTTAATTTTTTGTCTTTTTAAATAATCCTCGCAAACCCGAGCCTTTTGATTGACTTTGTCAATGTCATATTTAAGTATTATACTAGTTTTTTATTTCAAAAATCAAGATTTTAAAGATTATCTTGACAACGACTGAAAATAATTTTAGCAAATATTAACAATTTACCTAGTTATAAAGATTTAAACCTAACATTTATACAA
This sequence comes from Druceiella hillmani, assembly GCA_039881145.1. Taxonomy (NCBI): domain Eukaryota; kingdom Metazoa; phylum Arthropoda; class Insecta; order Lepidoptera; family Hepialidae; genus Druceiella; species Druceiella hillmani. Next base: position 14,215,439 of record JAYKKI010000042.1, on the reverse strand, counting down.
GAATGACAATACTGATTTTTGATGGGAATTTTAATAGTGCTTATTGCACTTTATGAGATCGAAAGATTTCACACCGTATCCTCCTCATTAAATTTGGAGGTTTGTAACCCGTTTTTTGACAATTTTGGAATAAAATATATATTATGATTAATTAACCTTATTGTATAATAACAGAATCTATTTCAGTAATTCAGTTATCAAACAGTATATAACGAAACTTGTCGTCACGAGTAGTGAATGATTACTAATTATAATTTTTCGATTGTTCATCAATATATATTATTAGAATTTATTAGAACTCTCTTTACCAAATCCTGTAATTCAGATTATCAGATTCAGATTAGAAAATTTATTTTATTTGCTACCCTTTGTTTATATATGGATATAAAAAAGATATATCTTGTCCCAAAAAAATCATTTCAAAAAATTTAACTTATCGTTATTACAAGTGTTGATTATTTTAGTGTTAATTGATGCTGCGGGCAAATAACTTGAAAAGGTGGAAAATATTTATCTTTTTGTTAGTATACGATTATTATAAATCGAGGATTATAATGATCAACTTCGAATATAAAGGCTAATCGGCCAAATAAGTGAAGAATAATTTAAAAGATATTTGTTACTGATACGTCAGTGCTTTATGGTCTACCTAATATGGCAACTTAATTGAACTGATACAAAGAAGATAATTCAGGTGTAACGAGTGATTCGAATAAAGCCTAAAATATAAATGCCCAAGATTATATATTAATTTTACATTTTACTGCAATTAAATTAATAATAAGCATGATAAAATATTTGATAAACCTATGAGGGGCAACAAACCGAAATCACACGTCAAACCATTGGAAAGTAAGGAGCGCGTTCGTGTTTAAGTACCACTGCGTGTGGAATAAACTGCCAGAATGTTTGGAAGTGGGACGTTGAAACATATCAAACGCGACTATAACGTTTACAATGACAAGTTATCGAAGTGGAAAATCCACTACAATACGATTATAGTAAGGTACTATAAAGGTTGAACATAGTTGGGACGCAAGATTTTACTGAACGTGTGGGCCCGATCGATCATCGTTTAAAGCGGTGAAAGAGTTATATAAGTTAGCAGCGTTAGGCTTAAATAAAAAATACATCTTTTTTATGAAAAATGTACGCTGGACATAATATTTTCCTGAAGAAATCTACAAATGTAAAAAAACGCGTAATATGACATACGTTGTATGTTTTCGTCATTTCGACAGTATAGTTAAACCAGCTTTTTGACGTCGTTTTTCGTTGTAATAGTTATGAAAAGAACAAAAAACACTTTTAAAAATGTATATTTAATTTGTCAAATTTATGGCCATAACTAAATAATTGTAAAATTTGTTAATTTGGCGTAGGGATCGATTTTGGACAAAAATGAAGCAGTGAGTGAAATTCAAAAATCAAAAAGAAGTTAAGAACGTATTTTTTATTAAAACACAGTTTTACTGAATCCGTTCTTATATTGCTATTCCTTGGTGTATAAATTTGCTATTTATAATAGTACTCTGCCACTCTGTTTGTACTTTTCAATACTCACTTTTCTTTTTAGACTATGTTTTGACTTTCTTTCCATACACAGTACTCACGAATCTTGTGATTCAGTTAATAAGCTGGACTGAATTACAGTCTAACGGTTGAATGTGCAAGTCTAACAAAACGATGTTAGTAGTCGAACTTTATTAATGTTTATCTATTTGTACCAAGAAGGAACATTTTGTTGTTAGAAACATATGGAAATTTCAAAAATTCATATGAAAATTAAATCATAATACCATTTTTGGCTGAGGCTTTAGGCATCTCAAATGAGTGGGTACATCATATTTTACATGAATATGATTTTACATCGACATGAAAAACTATCCGCGAGATGGGTGCTGTGATTACCCACACTTGATCATAAGCGCAACCGTGTGACCACTTCAACGAGTCTGCTCCGTTTTGTAACAGTGGACATCAGAGACCATCATAACATACTAGTGACCAACGAACAATCAAAACAGTGAAATTCATCGAGTAAATGTGCACCAAAGAAGGCTAAGGTGGGTCTATCATCCAACAAGGTCATGACCACAGTTTTTTGGGATGCCCGCGGTGCAATTCAAATATTAATCGAGCACCGTATTAGTAATTTTGACTGAGGAATGTATATTTTAATGGAGGTGTTTTTTTATTTCGTTCTAAATTAGGAACTATTCATATAAAGATACCACTTCACGCTGGAAAGAGTGGACAGTTATTTCAAACGGAAAATTATGGTGCAAGGTTTTATCTTATACACTTTTTTCGCTTGAATCGGGTGTGGGACGGGGGAGTTTTGCAACGGATACCTATTTGATCGTTAAAGGACGTCTACGCGTATTGAGAATTTTCACTTTATTGAGTTTCCAATTTTCAATCAACATTGATATAAAAGTTTTTCAAATTTTTACTAAATGGTCAAAATTAATTTAAAGTAACGCCTCTGAAATATTTAATAAATAAATCTCAATGGTGTAAATAGCATTCCGTAAAACACGTTAAGTAAAACTCAAATTATATAAGGTCAAAATTGTTTTTATGTTAAAGGAGCAATATATTATAATAATTATTAATTAGATCAAACTTGCGTAAAATTGCACAAAACGCTCTTGAAAATGGTAGTTTGAATATTTGACGGAGTTTTGAATATTTTTTATGCCCGAAAAACATTGGTAATGGGTTATGCATAACGGATAGATATACCGTATGGTGGAAAATTTGAGATCTACAATACGCTATATTGATTTATGTACCATTAATTTTATTATCAGCAATTTGCAGAATCGCTCCCTATCACTGTTTTCAGTATTATATTTTTTTAATAATTACAAACTTTTTATATATTGTGGTCATATAGTATTGTACTTTATAACAAAACCTCCTGGGATAAACGTTTTAAACAATAATGAAAACTTGATGAAATTTACTAAGCAGTTCTCGTGTTTTTAGCGAACACACAAAAAAAACAGAAATTAGCGCTAAGTTGTTTTTATAATATTTATTGATAAAGTAACGCAAATTTAATTTTAAATTCCCAACTTTGTTGCGTGTTTTTATTTGAAATTGATGATTATAAAGTCATATAAATATTGTCATTGACTTCGTTGCAATTACAAATAAGATTATAAGGATTTGATGTCATTATTGATTACGAAATAATACTTTTTATGGGTTTTCATCTGTTTTTTTATATTGTTTTTTACATATATTAATATTTTTACATTTTGTTTTCAATATATAATTTATTTGTATCATAAACTGATAAGCACAAAAATCTTTAAATTGATTAAATCGTTGTGAATTGAAAATAAAACAGATAAAAAAGAATTTAAAACATGCGTTAAATAAATAAAAGAAAAATATTTTCTATGCATTCTATTCATCGTGGGTAAAGAACCCAAGATATAAAACAAGCTCTAAACTTTGACGACAAATTCTACATTTAATTTCTTTGGTAAAAAGACCTGACATCTGAATGAAAAATTGGTTCACATCACTTTTCATATATCAAATTTGGCATGATACGAGATAAAGTTTACAATTCGTATCTGTTTAACTCTTTGATATATTGGTATAACATTTTCTCTTTATTCTTAAACTGAAATTGATATTGAAAAGCTGACGTACTGTAGACTCAATAAAGGTAAATTCATCAGTGAATATATATTTTCTTTCTAAAAAAAAGCTTTTGGAAAAAGGAGCTCAAATGGCGAAATACTTTCAGAAATGTTTATTTGCAATGAAAATAAGATTGAAGATGTACAAAATAAAATAAGTCAGTCCAACTTATATTGAACAGTTTAGAAGTTTTTGAATAAAAATCCCAAGGGTTTGAAGAAGAATAAAAGCTTCCTAACGTTTTATGTCGTTAGGTTATGTTAGAAATCAATTTTTTAAAATTCAGCCTAATTCATCTTATATCTCCTCCATATATATTTAACTGTATTCAATCTTATTCGCAACTTGACATTAAGAACTATGGCGGCTAATAATTAAGACCCAGCATACTACATGTATCCAAGAGAAATGGAGACAAAAAGTGGACTTTTTTTAAATACCAGTTTTGTCGTACTACCCTTGCATTGTATTCCCTGGAATTAACAGAGCTTTGGCCAAGAAAATATATCAGAATCTTATCGGTATACATTAAAATTGTGAATTTTTTTTAATTGACCACGGAGAATTTCATTTGATTTTAATTTTCATTTGATTTTTATTTTCTCCTTACCTGTACATAAATTAAATTTTATTTATAAGTGGTTTTAATGATGTATAAATAGTTTTGACAGATATCCAAGGCTTATTTTTTTATTTTCCGATTAGTCGTTTATATTATTCGGTGTAACTCAAAAAGTGATTTGATTTTTATTCGCGATTAAAAATAAAATCTGTTTTATTGTTTTAATTAACTTCTGCGAACTTTAATGATATTTCTTAAATTTCTTAAATGCTTATCATTCCGTGCTTCAAAGCGAAAACAAACAGAATTTGATATGATCACTTGCATCTCCGCCTGTCACAGCCATTTTTTTTGTTCAGAAACTCTTCGACGTTTTGTTAAAAAGTAATTTTGTATAATAATACAATTTGGGGATCAATTTATTTTGCAGTATTTATACGAGAATTGTGAAATCGATCGTTTGGTGTCTAAAGTGAATGTTATGCACATTTACTTTAGAGACATAAGAATTTTAGAACTTTTTTAGAATTTAATGCAGATTAATTCTAACGATATTATCAAAAATGTTCATAAAACATGCAAGCCCCGTTTGAAATATATATTATACTATTTATTTCGGTGCTAAAAAGGACATTATTATTTGTGAATTTTTTAATAAAAATATTACGTAACCTTAAAATGGTATACAAGCACGTGTGGAGTTCTTAGAGCCCAAATTCTAATTGTATTTATCAGATTTACTATTATGCAGCACATATCGCAATTTTCCCAAATAAATTCGGCGACTATTTTTCCTCTATTATTATTTTACATATTTTTGTTATTTTTGTGTAAAATTCGAAATTCACTTTAAAATATAATATATTTAAATGTTTCAATTCCTTCACATTCCATTAAACTAGTAAAGAATTTCATAATTCAAAACAATTCTGCAATATATGTTTTAATTGTCCTCAAATTATATTGCATCTCCTCCTCCTATGTGTTCGGCTTTGGAAAAAGTAATAATATTTATAAGTTTACATTTCGACTCAAACGGATGGAGGCACGAGATCAGTGTAATCTTTGCATTTCTGTTTGTTATATGAAAAAAATTCCAGTAGTTGCTGATGATCTCGGATTAGTTACCGAACGGTTTGGAAGGCTTACGAATTTCACAAGTTATGTACATACGTATGAATGTGAGTTAATTTGTTCCCTCATACAGGCTAAACTACTTAAGTGATTTCAACAACTGAGGTTATCTTTAGATTCATTTTCATCCATATCCCTAGGGAAAGTTATGAATTCCACAAACCATATATGCATATATCTATAAATATAAGTTTGTTCCCACACATAGAATAAACTACTAAAATGATTTCAACAAATACGGTGTCCTTAGATTTGTCTTAATCCAGAGAGTGTCCTTTAATAATATATAATATTGTGGATCTACAGGTTATGTATGTATGTGTTTCGTGATTTTCTGTAATTTTTCTGCAGACAGGTTTTAGTTTTCTTCTTGTTAAGTAATTTTTACAGAAATATCGACTACTTTATCTCTGTCATAGTCCTCAGATTTCGAATCCAAAGTGACCTTTAGGCATTTCATGTCAGATATACTTAATAGTATTCTTTATACATTTAATAGTTCTTCAAGTATTTAATTTTAAAATTTAATGATTTAATTTTACATACAGACTTAATACAAACCGGTAAATGAGCGTCGGAACACATTAAGTTACGTAATTTTCTACAGGAAATTTAATATGTATTCCGACCCACAATCTCATTCTGTATTAATAGAGTTACATTGAAAAACTATATCTTCTTGGTATGTTACTTTACTAATGCCTTTGTGATTTATTCAAGCAAGTTTACTAAAATAAGTTTCATTAAAAATGTCCAATTTTTTTTAAATCCGTAGCTCAAAAATTAGTGAGGGGTGTATACATTGCGTGTCACCTTAAAGAATAATATCTTATAGATGAGGCTTAAAAATGAGAAATAGTAAAAAAATATATTTTTAATGTCAAGGTTAATCATATCCAATTCTGTCTAGTGCGAGAAAAGAAATTTCGCTCTCATTGCACATGTACTTTAGTGAAATACGTTAAAACAGTTTTGTTAGTGTTTTATTAATAAAGATGTATATATATGTTAATTGAGATTTGAGTATTAATTGAGATAGCTATATTAATTGAGATCTCCATATTAACAGAGATCTCTATAAAATTTAAACTTGCATATTAATTGATATTTCCGTAAATAACAGTTTTAATGCTTTGTATTTCATAAGGAAAATAACGGTATTTTTGAAAAACCGTTCACATATTAACTCTGTCATAACCATTCTTTTAAAAACTTTTCGAGAGAGTAACTTCAAATTTAACACAGTTTTTTTGGAGTAAAAAATCTTCACCCTCATTTCTCATGTAGGAAATACCTCTCCCTAAATAACTTTTCTGAAGATTTTTTCACATAACTTTTTGAGTATTATAAATATGTATATACATGCTAAATTTTAGCTTTATGTTATAAATAGTCTGTGAGTAAAACAACTGTGACATATAGAGTGACAGATATATAAATAGACGCATATGGCAAAATTATAAGTTTCCCGAGTTTCGCTACGGAATCCTAAAAATATTTTTTTTTTAAATTTACTTCAGTCGCATATGGTATCCAATTAATGGTCTAATATCAGTATTATAAAAACTTTGTAACATTTTACGTAAATTAGATTCAGCGATATGGCTGAAAACATATTTCCGCTCCGCGAAATTTATTACATTTTTTAATTGTTTCTAAGGGATAAAACAAGGCAAAACAAACAATGTTTTGTGCTTATGACCACACGATAGAAGTGAAAACTGAAACAAAATCCAATAACCTAGCATATCATAGTAATATACTCTCAAATACAATATTAAAGTTTAACGTTATATTACACTGATTATAAACAATAATATATGCGTATTATATTAAATTTTACTCAAAAACGTACTTCTTGAAACAATGCACTCCGTGTTAGATAGTTAACTCGTTTGCTCGATGCCGAAGGGGGCCGAGTTCATCCGATTCAGCATTACCGACCTACGCGTGACGGTTTGATTTCGTTCACTGTTTCGTTCACTGTTCACTGTTCAAAAAGTGCGCTTTGCGCGCTTAAAGAAGTTTTCACGTCAAAAATAGTATACATTCCACAATATTATCTCAATAAGATATCCTCAACCATTTTGGTGTAGGCCTCTTTCAATCTACACTACTCGGTTCTTTTATCCACCGTCTGGCTCCAGTCCGCCAGTTTCATCATATCATCCTTCAATCTCATTTGTGGCCGTCCACCTCCCACGGTCTCCATTTTTCGCAATATACGAATATTAAATTACTTTTAAAATTATCCTTGCAAAGTATATTCTTTCGACAAGTGATTTTTATAATACTTTAAATCGTTTATAAAACCTGTTTAATCGGATATAGGTAGACATTTTTAAATCATGAAATTATCTGCAGGTTCTATTTAGACTATTTCATACAAGTAGTAATCCTGTGCTCTTTATTAATAAAAGTACTAAATTAAGCTCTGTATTAAACGAGATTTTTTCTAAACCGAACGTAATAAAAACGGATTACTCTACTGACAACTATCACTTGCACAACAACGAGAAATAAATTTTTAGAACGCTCACGTTTGTTAATATATTGCAACGGAAACAGAATTGAAGCATCTTACTGCAACATATAAAACTTGATGACCTGTTATTAGTAGAAAGTGTTCACTCACCCTCAGTCGAGACTTTTTCCACTGAGTTCAAGCAATTCCGCAGTAAAATTCAGGATATGATAAAGTTGCTTTCAACTTTATACCGTTATAAAGTATGGTCGGTGAGGAAACGTTAAAGAGAAAAAACGTTCTAATCACGGAATCTCTAATTCGACTCCAACAGTTATTGTTCGCTGAGGCTCCCGCATTCTTCCAAGCAAAAACTATTGGACACGCAATGGAAGGATTGTCGTGATGTTTCCCGATGGCTGCAAGGAATATATCACACGTCCTACACAGTTGAAGCAAGCCAGATTAAGATTATTCGCTTTTCACACCAATAGTAAAATTGATCGTCACAACACACAGACACGCACAAACAAATAATCTCCTTGCAAATAATTTATTTATATAAAAATTACTAATTTACAATATTTGTTATAAATTTTATTTTTCATACTAGCTATATTTTACATTTTAACGTAAACGTTTTATACGTAACGTTAGTATCTGCTTAACATAGAAATACAAATTAATATGCTTCGATTACACTTATAAAAGTACCTGTCTTATTTACTTTTTGTTATTTTGTGAGTTGTGCATAGACGCACGTGCACTAGACGATATACATATATATATATATATATATATATATATATATATATACATATGTATATATATATATATATATATATATATTGTTAGCTTATTTATATTGAAAAAGCCCATTTTTGGCAATTTGTATTTATTTCATTGCATTATTTTCTTTTCCTCTGTTTAACTTACATTGTATATTTTTGTTGATTTTATTCTAGTTAAATGTTTTCCAAATCTTCCATTTATCCATGTTTTACAAATCTTCCATTTATTACTCATTCTTGCTCCTCTTCTATCGATTCCTGCTCCCCTGATGTCCCTTTCGCTTCAAATTATCTTGAGCCATTTTGTGACGCCTTCAATTCAATCACACACGATATTCTTCAGTCTGACCTTTCTCGCGGCATCTTTCTGAGTTGCACTTCTGTCATATTAATGCTCAGAATATTCCATACCATTACTCGGATTTTAATGATTATTTTGAAAATTAAATATACACGCTTCTTATTAGCGAAACCTGGCTTAAACCTTCACTCGCCTCTCATATTTATTCGCTTCCAAGTTTCATATTAATCCGTGATGACCGCCATTGCGGGCGCGGTAGGGGGACCGCCATTTATCTTAGAGACGATTTTCCTTTTAAAATTATCGCAAAATCCCCAACCGACTGTTTGCCTACAAGGAAATATTTGTTTATTGAAATTAATTTCTCCGGAAGAAATTACTTCTATTAGTTGTGTCACCACCTAGTATTTCGTATTTGAGTGATTTTGAGAGTATTGTTTACATATACCATTGAGTCCCCATACAGTGATTAAGGATGACTAAACACTTGTCTGTACAGAATTAGTATGAGAACTTTTAGGACATTTTAAACGCTGGAAACCTCACCATAATCACATCTTTGCTATCTTCCACCAGGTAAATTACCATTCCCTTCTTTCTATTTCATCCTCTTTTAAAAGTGTTTGTTTCTACGGTCAACTTCCTGCTCCTGAGCCCTCACACCATGACCTAATTTACCTATCCTACAAGTTGCATAGTCCTAAGCCATCTCGTAAAATTTCCATTTTCCGTAGCTTTAACAGTATTGACTTATCTTTTTTGAATATTGAATATATTTGGCGTTATTTTGTAGAATTTTATTATTCACAAATAAATGAAACTACGTGATATAGTATTATTTCTACTTTCTTTAAGTTCTTTACCAGGACCTAGGTTTCGTTGTATTACAACATCTTCAGGTGGGCTATGACCAAAGATCTTTTTTGCATTAGGATACCCAGTTAATTGATCGAAATCGTATTTTATGCATTAAAACGCTTGCTAAACATTTTTTTGAACCCAACAACCGCATCATCAGGCTGTTTTCATAGCATGCACCATACACATGCATAGCTTAAACGAGTGAAAATTAATGACTGTATTGTATATACGTTAAAGTTTGAATAAATAAAAAAAACAAAGTGTATAACCCACATTTTTATTTTTTATTAAATAAATAAATAAAAAAAAGTGTAACACTGCAGGTTTCAGGGAGAAAAGATATGAAAATCAGCATAAAACAGAGGTTGAGAAAGTAGCCGGGCATGATAAAAGAAGTTTTGGAAGGAAATTGTTTGGGTAACACTATTAATAACACTATTGGGAAAGTTACTCGATTGCAATTTTCATAGCCAACCACTAGATAATTAACCAATTTACGAATCAACGGACAATAACGGGTCTAATTTTTCATTAATTTTATCAATATTAACAAATTATTGTAAGTCGTAAATTTTCATTTTCCAACCGTGTTTATTCTACAACCTGCATGCGAAAACGAACAAATGAGTATTATCTCAATACTTACACCGAGATTGTTTAACTTTAAAAATAGTTTCAACAGCACGTATATTTCGAACTAAAATCAATATAAAATTAAATATTCACAGAAAATGAAGTATGCATTTTCTTCGTAGTGTGAAATATTATATTATCGAAATTGAATTCGGGAATGCAATCTTTTATACCAGATACTAAAAAATTATGAAACAATTCAGGTTACTGAATTGTCCATGGTGCGTAATAATTGTACCCTATACAGTGAATAATATGGTTCTAAAATTAAAAATATACTTTGTGTGTAAGACATGACTTTTTAAATTTTGATATCCATCATAAACAGAGCAACCTATATTCCATTTGATATTATCACACTTAAAATTGTACTTATGAACGACTTATTCACTTCGATGTAGAAAAAATACATGGTATTTTTTTTAATTCAAGATATTTGGCGGTTTAAATTCGATACAACAGAACTTGTTTGCTTCTATTTTAAGTGTGTTTTACATTCGATTACGGTAATCATTCCATTCAAACTTTAGTTAAATGACTATCAAAATCAAAGCACGCCAGCTTGGAAATATATTTAATGTGAAGCTACATTATATAAAGTCGTTATTTGTTACATACCCATACGGCGATAAGCGTAAACGAATTGGGATCTGTTGTTGTTATCTTAATGGAACTTGTTTAACGAACATAATATACTCACTTACTTGATATCCAAACATAGGCTTCGGCATATAAGCATTTCTTCCACTGTTTATTTTGCCAAACTCGGATATAAATTTGAGTTCAACATCGGAAATCCGTTTTTAATTTGTTTTTACAAAAGTTGTCTGAAAGTTGGTTTTGATTCTTTATTACAAATTTAAGAAACTTTACTATCTATATTTATCTATAGTTTTATCAGTAAGAGTTTATTTTAGCCTTCCTAAATATTAAATTTTAAATGTGTTTACTAGAAGAGAGCTACCTGAAGTGTTAATATGGGTGAATTCAATAGATTGGCTATTGAAGCAAGTTTTTTAAACATGTATGTTAACATAGTCTGTTAATGTATACTAATATAAATATTTACTAATGTCTGCAAGATTATAATTTTTAACCGTAATCAGAGCGAAAATAAAAATTGTAATATATGGATCTGCTTCACTATGGTGGTTTTGTTTTGAGTTGTTGCACAGGTAATTAGTAGAACTAGCAAGCATAAGTTCTATATACTGTCTTGTTATTCTAAGGGCAATTATGTTAAATACGGATATTTTGCGTGTCACATCTTTAATGGCTATGAAACTATTGTATCAAGGCTAGTTAAGTACTTCATATGATATTTATACATAAAGTAAAATTATAAATGAGAAGATTTTTTTTTTCATTAAAGATACAAATCAAAGCATTTCACTATATTTTGGTTTCATTATAGGGTTTAACGTAATTCAGCTAATTCACGCCAAGGAATTTCTAATACAACTCATTATGGTGTTCATGCCACGTTTCAATTCAATTACTGAGAAAAACTCGAAATTTTCTGATACATTGATAAGTTTACGTTATAAATATCCTACTTCGTGTACATTTGAGCATCTTACTGAGTACATTATTAATACTTTACACGAAATATTACAAAGTCGCACAAGACGGCCCTTGAAATTATATGGCGTCAAAACAATTAAACTGCACTTTAATCGCAGCGAGTATTTCGCGCTTCATCCGCCGCCGTCACGAATGCCATAACTCACCTCGCACGTAATGTACTAATTCAATTACCTGTGTTTGTCATGAACTGAATAATAATAATTGCTTTCTGACGGTTTAACCTACTTTCGCATTAATCTACGTGAACGGTAGCGACGTAACCGAGTCGCTAATGAGGGATTATCACGCTGCCAAATTAGTAATGGTGTGTGGCCCTGCGTAGAGATAGAGCGCAAGTTTTTGCGTCTGAACGAAGATTTTTTTTCGGAGATGAAGATGGACTGTTTCCATTAATTAATAGCGTAGTGCGTAAGATGCGGTAGGAGATAAGGATAAATCTAGGGAGAAAAGAAGATTGTTAAGACGTCGAATTGGTTACATCGCTTTATTTTACTTCGACGTCTCGATTAAGGGTTTTTGTTGAATTAAGTAAAAGTAACAAGATTCGTTAATTCGTACTAATTCTGAAGTCTCCTCTGTAGCTGAGATGAAGATTAAATTTGTTTACACGCACACAAACACACAATCAGATACATACACATAATCACAGCTACACACATACACACACACACACACACACACATATATATATATATATATATATATACATATATATATATATATATATATATATATATATATATATATATATATATATATATATATATATATATATATATATATATATATATATATATATATATATGTGTGTGTGTATATCAAAAACAAATTATTTTTAGAAGGTTATGTACCCTCAACCCCAAATCTTTTAATGGCAATGGCAATTGTAAATGTTGTTGCAAAAGCAGGTGTGGAAACGAAATAATTTATTATCCAGTTTTTACACTTAGCAGAAAAATATATTTACAGGATTAAGGAAACATCTGCATAGCAGTTGCATTTTGTTACTGTTAGAAGAGGCAGTAAAAGAAAAACAATAAGATTGTTTCAAAAGAAATCAGTGCATAAAAGATGATAACGAGAATTGAAGAAACGGGCTGTTCTTAAGGTGTGTTTATGAAGTGATGAAGCCAGTTAAAAATATATCACTTGTTAGGAAGCTGTTGTCAAAAAATGTTTTGTAATGGTTGATGGTGGCACTTTATTCAGAAGTTAATATATTTGTGTGAAATACCTGATGTAATAAATTATCCATCAGCACTCATAGAGTAAACGACAGTAATGGTCTCTTACAGCACTTGGAATCTTGCTAAGAGAGTTCTTACCTTTAATACACGTAACTTTAGATTGTTTATTATATACTTTTGAGAAACGAGACTCGTTGATATTAAATATTTTGGTAACGTTGGCCTTATGAATGAGGAAATTTTTTTTAAAAACTTCTGACGATATTTTAAGAAGTGGGTTGCCTCAATGACTTTGAAGGATGCAAGGATTGTTCTTCACGAAATATCGTAGTCGGGCTTTGCAATCGCTTCTTAAACTTATGTTGTATTTTTCCTTTTGACAACAAAACGATAAACTGTTGAATATATTTGGCGTTAATTTTGTAGAAATTCATTATTCACAATTAAATAAAACTAAGTGATGTAATATTATTTCTGCTTTCTTTGAGTTCTTTCCCACGACCTAAGTTTCGTTGTATTACAACATCTTCAGGTGGGCTATCAGCAAAGATCTTCAATGATTAGCAAGAATATTTGCTAATAGCTCACCTGAAGATGTTGTAATACAACGAAACCTGGGTAGTGGGAAATAACTTAAAGAAAGTAGAAATAATACTACATCACGTAGTTTCATTTAATTTTGAACAATAAACTGTCTAAAAATTTTAGCCACTATTCGGAAGAACATCAAGATATTAAAAAAGTTGAATAAAACCAAGCTGCTTTTGTGCAGCAAATTTTCATCCATATCTACCTAAGGATTAGGGTGTAGCCTTGTTTTATTTTTGTTTCTGTTTGCTTCTGCTATCAACTTAAAAGTTTTTGCGTTGGGAAAAATAAGGATTCAAGTGATCCACACTCTCCGAAGTTTTTGTCTTCGTGTCAGTGCAATAAGATACAACAATAAATTTTATAAGCAATATAGGATACAGGTGGTTTTAAAATAAACTTATACAAGAAAGAAATACCTACAAAATGACGGACAAAACTGAGTGGCCATCCTTGCACAGTTTGGTACTGTACAATCTCAACTAAATCACAATAAAGTACCACTACCATCATCTAGAGTGGGATATACCCAAATAAATTGAGTGTCAAATAGTTTGGTAATAACTGAACCGAAACAAATAGAAAAATGTCGGAGTATACCGTTCTGATATTTTTTAAATTCTGTTCCCAAACTCCACAAATATCACAACACAGGAGATCTCATGCATTTTTTCGACTTTAAATAAAAGTACAATCATTTAGCTGATATACTTAGTAACTTAGTGGTTATGTAATAACTGAAGTTAGACTCAAACTATAATTTTATGATTAAAAAATATGTCTCAAGAGTTGATTGAGAAATATGGATAGGTGTTTAGGCACTTAGAAATTTTACATAATCAAATAAGATATCGAAAGTGTATCTGGGCATTTGCAGTTTTTATGTACGTTATATACGTTTTAGGTACGACGAAATTTCAATAGTTGTAAAGTAAATATTTTGTGAAACGTAAAAATGGAAATAAGAGATTGCTTGGCATTGATATATACACTATGCAGTACACAAATATTATCAATTTACCTCGTATTCTAAGGAGCATGAAATAAGAATGCAAAAAAATGGAAGTTAGGTTAGGGTGAACACATACGTGTACACATGTAACAGTAAGGATAATTATTTTGGCTATGAAATTCTCTTAGATTTCGGTGTGTGATACTTGTATGGATAGTATAACCCGTACCACGTCTTGTATAAATATTACGTAAAAACTTAATTTTTTTAAATGGATTTTGTACATGTCATTATGTATTAATGTTAGAAAATAGCTATGAATAAGTGAATCAAAACATTGACGTGTTTTGCGGAATGATTTATTTTGCTTAGAATTAGTCAACATAACAATTTTTTTCAAAGGTCAGAGGTTCGACCATTTTGTCGATATGAGCAACTACATCTAAGTAAAGCAATGAACGATTTCTTCTACCTATATTTTACGCTATATACTCGCATTGTGTTCTAAAAGTTTGGAATACATATATTTCTTTTGATGGATATTTGAATACAAAAATGAAGGATTATAAAAATTAATCAGGCAAATTTATATATAACATGTCGTAAAATATGTGTATAAGAATTATGTCCATGTAACCACTAACACAAACCACATGCACACGCACTTTTACACGAGCACGTACGCACACATGCATACTTACAAGTACACGCACGCCCATACTAACATACACATGCACACGTACGTGGATATGCACATGTACACGCACACTTATACACACGCCTATACATTAAAACAAACGAGTAAAAAAATAATGCATGTTACTTTACCTGTGTGATTTAATAAAATATTTACATCAGTCTTCAGTTAACAACAAACATCATTACTAATTATAATCTTTAAAAGACTAAATTTTGCTTGCCCTTAAAGTAATTTAATATTCTTTAATGTTATTTATTATACAAAAGAAACGAATATGTTCCTTTTTCCTATTTCATTTATCGTTTGGACCATAAACTTCTATTTTCTCGAGTCTCAATAGAAAATAATATTGCATAAATGTTTAAATATTGTGCGGAAAAGTATCATCTATATAACTAATGTTTTATTTACCCGTGTTTTGTTTTATCTTAAACGAGAACTTGCAAAAGCGGACTATACACTGAGGGTTCGTCACTAACAGATCTTTATCGAAGTACGTCATTGTGATGTAACATAGATGTTACGAGTATCAGCTATCTTTCTGTGAGATATTTGTAGTTAATTAGAATGTATCCTAATTTTTAGCATACATTTCGTTATTATTCTATTAAAGCAATTTTGTACTATGTAAAAATATGTTTATCCAAATATTACTTACGATTTTAAAACATGTAAACTTATCAGTAAACCTGTAATGAATTAATAAATAATTATATGTTATAATGGCTATTTAGGTAGGGCCAGTCAGATTACAATATTTAAATGAATTGATTGTGGGTTTTTGACTGATTGTAAGTGAATATACTTACTTTGTTTATATTTTAGTATATCTTGTAATAATAAGATTCTTAAAATCACATGATTCATCAAATGGGACAGTATATTCTATGTTAATTTTAAAACTATCTTAGTTAGAATGATATAATTCTAACTTACATAATAAATTACATAGTAGTAAAAGTTACATTGATTATATTGTCTCATTTGATGTGAATCAGTCCAACAACTTTTTAGTCAAAACAGCCGATATATTATGCCAATATATATTACGCTAAAATATAAGCTTGTGGGCAGTTATTTACTTAACTTTCTTCATTAAGTTTTATGCGATTGCATAATAAACAAGGTAACAAATAACAATTGAATACTCAAGTTTTTATTTCAAAATATTTGGAATACAATTGAACATGGTAGCTAATATTCGATAATGGTTAAATTTATTACAGACAGTTTGCTTAATCAAATGGAAGCATTAAACCATATGGTGTAAGTATTCCAGGTTACTTTCATTTTTATATTAATTTATACATAAGTGATATAATATATAATTACAGTTTTTAACTAGACAAAAAGTACAACATTTTACCGCAAACATTTGATACGTACAACAGTGACACATGCCAACTACTATAACTGTATAAACTGGTATAACAGAGATACTAAATTATTAAATGATACTATTAAACAAAATTTTTTTTTATGAAATTTAATACCTTGTTTCACCATACTGCAATTTAGTTGCAGCTCATTTATTTAATAAGATCCAGTATTTATAAAGCAAAGAACGAAAAATTAAATTTCCCCGAAACCACTAATAGATAATAGTCTAAAAAATATTTGAGAATTTCATGAATTTTCGTTCCTTTCAGCATTATGTAATAAATAAGACAGTAAATATAAAACGATATTCATAGTGATGGTAAATAGATATTCATCAAGTAGATCAAGTGATAAGGAAAATTCTGCATATTCCTCCTTAGTCGGTGAATTTTGAAAAAGACAGTTGATCTTTACGAAAATATTTTGCCTTCAGTAAAATAAGGCAGCGAATAAATATCGAGATGTAATTTAATTCATTAAAATTCATTTAAGAAATAAAAATTTCAACTCTGACTGTCGGCATAGAAGGCAAGAAGTAAGCACGTTTCCTTGCTATATTTCGTGTGTATCCATAACACTAAAATAAATATGTTAGTTATAAACGATTCTCTGAAGATTAAAATGATATTCAGTGCGTGTGTACGTACATTTAATACAATTTTAATTACCGTGGAAAGGAACGATTCGTTCATGTATGTTATAAGAGATTAAAATTTTCAAAATCGAAGCAATATGTATCTAAGACCAATCCCCTTGTTTTATTATTATTGTGATTTTTAATTCAAAACCGTTATCATTTTTAATATACTAAGTTATTACAAAATGGTTTTACTTTCCAAATGAAAAACATCACACTTCAATAGTATTTTTTTGAATCATAATTTCAAATTGCTGACGAGTAGAAAAAAAAATTACGATAAATTTTAATAATTGATCGAGATATATAAGTTTAGAACGGGTTCATAGGCAAAGATGCCATACCGAATTGTGATGTCATTTTTAATAACATTCATTGTATTTTATCAAATAGTGACAGAAATAGGGAGATATCATCACTCTATTACCATAATTCAATTAGAAAACTTATTGCTTGCTTATTTTTAGATCAATGTCTAATTTTTTCACTCCCTGTTTTTCGTGACAATTTAAGAAAAAAGTCACATTGAAAAGTGATCATTTACCCTATTGTATTTATTTACAAATAGAGTCCTTTTCCTTACACTTTTGTAACGGCACCTTGCGCAAACGGGCGAGATATTTGGAATATAAAACAGTAAAACTATATAAATACAATTATACAAGAAATATCAAAAATGTAATTGTTTCTAAAAGAAATTCGAATAAAGTTTAGTTAAAAAAATTAGCCTTTGTAAAAACGTCAAACGACAGATGATTCACGAAAAAAAAGTAATGTCTAATATTTAAGAGCATTCTTAAAATAGCAGCTAAAAATTGAATTAACGTCAAAATACTTATTTTTCAAAAGATCGAACAATTCTCCGGGAATTACGATTTTTAGAGATTTATCGATATCTCATCGTGAACAAGATTGATATTCATAAAAACACATAAATCATAGAAATTTATTTAATAAGTTATAGAAATGAATAAAGACAAAATTTAAGCAGCTATATAAAATTTGACAAAACTAAAAAGTTCTTTTAAAATTATTAAACATAACCTAATTAATACAATAATAATTCCTCAAAAAACTCAACACCAATTGCTTTCCATTTCTGTGACAATAACAAATAAAGTTTCCCAGAAAATTTCATTTTAAAAACAGAATGATTTAAAAGAAAATCAGTCTCGAAATACATTTTAACTACTGTACAATTTTAGTAAATTTTAATAAATAATAAACAACTCTTGTTCCAAAGAAGATTAAATTTTAACAAACATCCGCCGAGTAAGGAGATAACCACTGAATCATTTTTGATTATGGTCATGCACGCCTAGTTCAGAATTTAATATTTTCCCTAGTGTTTTCACCCTAGCGTACCAATTAATATTTAAAATTAATAATAAATTTAGTTCTCAGACTATGATCACGTAAAGATGAAGTCTTTTAGCATTATTGGTATTTGAGGGCGGGTGAAGTTTTGAATATATTCAAGGTTCTACCCTACTTTATAATATAAAAAGAGGATAGGCTGATGAAATATTATTGTACATTCTTTTGCCCGACATAAACTTTATATAGAGAGCTGAAATTAGGAAAAAACATTTATAAGATAACATAGGAAAACAAGTTAGAAAATTATTAGGTTCCAGACCTCGTAATAAGCATTGATAATATAGCTTAAGTAAGTAATGGAACATTTATTAAATTTTCTCATAGTTTTTAATCAAACAGTTTCCTAAAATTATGTGATGCTATTTAATTTCAATCGAATTTTTTTTCGAGTTTTATTGAATAAAAAACTATATATTATACAGGGGGACGGCAAGCAACAAAAACGAAAGATTGTTGACGATCTCATAATATTCTACTTGATAAAAATAAAGGTTAAATTTAAAATTGCTATGTGGTAAATTGGTAACTAACAGTCTGACTCATAATTGCGTAATTTGTTTCTCACTCACCAACTAATTTGTCTAATTAGTTATTTTCGTTGAAAATAATACAATGGACAATCATAACTGATTCAGATAATTGTAGTGATAAGAAAAATACATGAGGTGGTTTATGTATTAAGTAATTTTTTTTTAAAAATCATTTTTTCGAGGGCAGTTCATGAAGGATCCAAATAAATAAAAGCAACAACACAAATCGAATGTAGCGTTTATTACACGAAACACATTTCTAATTCTCTCAAAAAGAAAACATACTGTAACATAACAAAGGTAACACAAATATTGACATTTAAGTGATGTTACTTATATGACTACTCAAGCGTTACATAACGCATTTGGAAACCGGAACAAACTCCAAATAGATCAAGGTCTCGGCATCGCGTAAACTTCAAACACTCTGAAATAAAAACATTCAATGAAAACATCCGCGAGCAAATATTTTGTTTTGCTTCACGTAGTCCTACGGGTATCGATCGTGCGACGTATATTTCTGTCTTGACTTTTGTAACGTAAGATCTCAAACGTTACGTGTCGGGGAAAATTACGATATATTTCGTTTCCCTCATCTGTGTTCCGAAGAAAATTAAGATATGATTTCTGTATTTGCTTTTATTGCGTAGTACGGGATGTACGAACATTGTAATTATTTGGTATTTCTATATTAAGGTACTGAACAATGTCATCGCTTCGATTTATACTATTGAAAGTATATGAACTGAGATTTTTGAAGGAAAACTTCTGAATTCGTGTTTCTGATTTCAAGGTGCTGTAATTGATATAAGCAACTAAGTTATGTTTATATGATCATGTCTCATTTATAAAATGGCTTCAAAATTGACAGCAGTGTTCTTATTTCTACTCTCTCGGTTTTCAAACAATAAATGTAAATAATATAACAAGATTCATACTTACGATAAAAATATTAAATTTATCATTACCGCACTTTTGTGACTTTTAATAAGCTTACAGAGTAACAATACGTAAGATCGAAAACTACCCTTTTTTATTTAAATAGATTTTTCCCGTAATTTCGTTCAGATAAAATATTCTCTTGGACAATTTTTTTTATTTTAAATGGAGTAAAAAAATATAATTATTCAGAGTAATTCACCAATTCTCATTAAATTATTTACACAATTTAATTTTAGACCTGACGCCACAAATCCTAATAAAGAAGCCAAAGCGACTGTCATAGTGAGCAGCAGAAATAATACATTTTGATAATTTCGCGACATAAGGCATAAATATTTCGAAATATAAATAATCCTTATACATTCATGTACAAATAGAACAAACGAAAGGGAAAGAGATGTTTATCGTTTTCGCTCATCACTAACTTCACCTTTCCCCTGAACTGCCGAGACCGTAGTAATAAAAATTATTTTAGTAAGCCCGCTGTGTGCAGATCAGACGGTTGTACATAATGTTTTTAAAAAATAATCCAGCTTGATTTTTTAATATTTTTTTCTTAATTTTTCAATTTTTATATTAATTTTTAAGTTTATAAATACAGAAATCCTATAGCAAATCTCTTTTAGAGAAAACCAAGTCAACTTTTATGTGGCAGATAAAAAAGTAAGGGAATTTGACGTAACTACTAAAAAATATGGGCCACGAAAATATCATTTTGTACTAGACTATAAATTATGAACTCGTACAGTCTTCATAGAAATAAAATTCGAGATTGATTAGTCTAGTACTAATATGATCAAGAAATGATTTTTTTGTGAGACATCGCTCGCTTTACGCACATTTTATGTAGCATAAATATTATGCTTTTAATCAATAAATCCTTGATATATTTTGTAAAAAGTATTTTATTTGTAATTAATCTTCAAATAACTCCATCGCTATATCGCCAAACTATGTCGCCTGTCGCTAGTGTGCGTAATCGGATCATATTCGGATGGCGGGTGGTCCGGAGAGTATGGAGGGTGACGAAGTTCAGTCCATTGAAGTGAAAATATTTACGACGGGAACTCAGTAGCTTCATGCGCACATCGGCCTTCATCTGAAGTTAAAGGGTACACCCCTTTAACTTCATTTCAAAAGTACACTCATGTGGGAGCTACATCAAATATTTTCACTTCATTTCAAAAGTATGAATTTTTTTCGATTGTGGTATCCAAGCATGAGAACTATGCCTTTTTTTTAAAGCAACGCCTTAAGATTTTCTTTAAAGAAAAGCGTTTTAATTTTTCTAAATTTAATTTTTGAAATCATCTGGGATTTAAATTACAGAAGAGATCAAATTTCTTCTTTAAATCATAGGATGAAGTGATTGACTTTGTAATAGGCAAACTCTTTGTAATATATATATTGGGCGTTGCTTTGGTCGGTCTCCGTTCTGACGGGAATTTATGAAACAAGAGCTCTCAGTATTCTCCTTGAGAAAATTTTATATTTTGTTTGTTTTTTACTCAGCCAAATTAAGTTGCACAATTTTTGATCAATTATTCATTTCAATCCAAAACCACGCTGTTCATATACCCTACCAGAGTTATTGTAAAATATCTGAAACTTATAGAAATCGCTATAAGAAGTGGCGTGTATTCTAGCTTTCAACCTAATATAAATGTTATTACAGTTACGAAAAAATACTTCATGTAGTACACAATTTTTAAAATATATGGCTACACACGTTGAAAGCGACTTCTATGTGAAGTCATTGAATGTTTTATAGAATATGTTAATAAATCTTCTAAATTTCAAGCTATTTCATATTAATAAATCTCATGTTAATAAATCTTCTAATATAATACTTTTTCATTAAATTATACTTTCTTATTCTTCCAACATTGATATGATTACTCTTTCTTCTTTGCTACCTAGTATACGCGAAGTTTGAAATTTTTCGAATAATTAAGGAAACTTAGTTCTCAAATTTTCATAAATATAATTCCCTCAAATTCTGAGACAAATCTGCATACGAAAAATATAATTGAAAAATATGCATTTTTAGTTACAATTATATGATACAATGTTATTTCGATATAAGACTTGAAAAGAAAGAAGTTATTTAATCGGCATATATGACAAATCCTTATGAAATTTACTCACAATTAAAATGTAAATATGTATATGTCATTAAAATATTTTAGCGAGTGCAAGATACACATATTTTTCAATAATTTAATTACACATTTCGCCTTACAGTTACACCATTGTCAGTTTTAGATTATATTTACCAAACAAATAACTTATATTTTACACGCCCTAAAAGGTATAACTTGTGTCGTTTCCATTTTTATTATTTATTGAACAAACATGGAACAGGTAAAATTTAAATATAACTCACAAATTCATCACATAAAAATTGAAAAGTTGTTACTGAGTTCGAATTCGTAACTTGATACCCGAATATTAGAAGTTCTTAGAGACAAATATTTTTAATAAAATTTCATTGGAATTTAATAAAATTTCATTGAAATGGCAAGTTTTTGTTGAACAGGGTATAGAATCTTGTAAATTTTTGAGTAATAAATAATAAGTATTTGAAGATTTGGTCATTGACTCCAAATCTTCAAATAAAAAATGTAATGTGATGATAATTGGTGTAATGGCGTTACATATTGTTTTAGTCGTAGTATATAGCAGTTTTCAAATCATTAAAAAATAATATAAACATTAAAATAACTCCGTACACGAACTATTACACGAACGGATGGACGTTACAATTGCCATATGGTTTTTTTACTATGAGTGAAATATAAAATTACTTTCCGACAAGAATTAAAAAGACTGTCTCTTAAGACTGCTTTTAATAATGTCTGTTTCAGTTTTCATATCTCCCAAAAAACAAAAACGGAATTTTTGTGGTCCCTCACGTATTTGTCTCTCACAGCCATTTTTATCAGAATTTGTTAGACATAGAAACTCGAAATTTGACATAGACTTATGAATTTTATTAGGAAACACTTAAAATATTTACATATAGCCACTTTGTAGAGGGCAAACGAAGGAATCGGATTCGTTTTTAAATTTCCATGTAGCTTACTAAATCCTTGTTTGAGATATTTCTAGAAATTTTATTGAAAATGTCCACGCTGATTTTCTCAGAAACCATTCAACGTATACACTTGTAGTTTTGACATAGTGCTCATGTATAATAAAAACTTGTGAATTTCAGAAGCATAGAACAAATAATATATTTTTTTATTCCTTGTAACATGTGCGTCAATAATGTAAAGTGGCATTTACAAAGAAATGATATTCGTTCTTTAGAATATTGGAAAAAAAATTAGAGATATCGATAAAAATGAATGCATAAAACCCAAATCTCGGAAATTTCAGTAGACGAAATTACGAAAAAGTAGCAATATTCCTAAATCTCATGGAAATTGCGATATTTTAGAGTTTGTAAAAAGTATACTAGCAATATATTTAAATAGTATAAAATAATAATAATATTTGTAAGTAGTTTGATAGAAATACTTACTAACCTTAAATATTTACATGTATTTAATTGCGTACAAGACACGCTCAGTGCAGTATCCATTAATATTTAACTGGTTGTATAAAAATAAGTTTAAAACATTACAAAGTAAAGAGGGCTTCATTGCACTGAAATACTGGTAAGTAAATACCGGTAAGAAAAAAATATACGTTCGAATTTTTTAATATTTAAGGTCTTTACACATATTCTTTTTGAACATAAGATGATTGGAGAGGATATATGAGATAAATTCACTGATAAAACATTTAATATCTCCTTTTCGAAATGAATTATTTCCTTGTTTTAATCAATATTTAAATAAAATCTTTCTTTCCGCCAACAGTGAGCGGCACCATCGAGGCGAAGCATCCGGTCGTAATTTTCATCCACGGGGAGTCGTTCGAGTGGAACGCGGGCACAGTATACGATGGCGCAGTGCTGGCCAGCTACGCGGGAATGGTCGTCATCACACTGAATTATAGGCTCGGGATACTGGGTGAGTGACACTGCTTGTATTTTCAGCAGAATACAATAAGGTAGTTAACTACTAAATCATTTTTTGCCTGTTTATTTTATAAAATATTCTCCTATGAAATATGAAACGTTCCTCTGTAAAAGAAAGAAAAAAATATATTAATTGTAAGTACAGACTACGTTATGAAAGTTTAGTCATTTATAATATCATTTTAATGGTGTATACATAGGTTCAACAATTATTAAATTAAAAAGTTTTTTTACGGCAAATATAGGGACTTTTACAGATAACGTTAAGTTTAAATGTATATGAAATTAATCCAACATATTTTGTTATAAGAGGAAATTAAGCTAACCAAATCCTGGAATTATTCTAGTGTATTAATAATTATTTAAAATTTTCTATTTAATAATCTGCCTCCAGATTGATTAACTTTACTTAAAATTATAAAGTAACCAAAACAAACAAGATTTTGTTTAGTAGTATTGTCTTTTAATCTACTGAACTCATTATCATTTCAGTTGATTATAAAACATATATAACTATTAACGTTACAAAATTATTAATATCGAATTTAAAAATACTTTTTTGATATTTTCTCTAAGTCATCTATATATTAGGCATATTATTCAGTTGACTTAATAACTTTTGCCACAGCGTTATAATATGTTAATTTTATTGTATAGACTATATTATCTGATCAGGTAAATATTTTTGGAGTCATTAATTGTAAGTAAGTAAATGAGAAATGTTTCTCAAAGTATGTTCATCCAAAACATGATAAGTTTAAGAAAAAAAAGTAGTGAATAAAAAATTTTGCAATTCATCAACTTTCGAATTTTGGGTACGTCAAACAGACAATAAGCCTACGCTTCATAAGCGGGGAGTTCACTTCTTTCGTTTTACGCATAATATATCAGCTCTATTTACACTGAATGGTATAGTGTTTATTCCATTTTAAAACTTGAGATAGCATTAAAGTCACAGTAATAGGAAATGCGTTATTTAATCCATGATTCTAATTATTATTCTTTATATAACAAGAAATTGAAATGAAATTAGCCTGTATCCAAACTTCAAGTTCACAACAACACACTTACAAAAAAATTAAGACAAATATTTTGCAAGTAGCCTAATTCAGGTCTTTTGTAGTTTATTGCTCTTTTATGGTTTTTATTCGCAAAAAAAGAAGAGGGTAGAATTTTTTTTAAATTTTGAAATTCGTGTGAAATTCGTGTTCGGAATATAATAAAAAGGAATTGAAAATAAAACGATGTACAGAATAAACGAGGCAGAACAAGGCAACGGCGATTTCCTTTGTTTATACCATGCCATGAACATTTTGCTCGCTATGTCTCGCTCCGTTAGCAACGAGTTTCTAGAATTAATTTCATGGAGATACTTTGATCTAGGTACAGTAA
This sequence comes from Druceiella hillmani, assembly GCA_039881145.1. Taxonomy (NCBI): domain Eukaryota; kingdom Metazoa; phylum Arthropoda; class Insecta; order Lepidoptera; family Hepialidae; genus Druceiella; species Druceiella hillmani. The sequence continues at coordinate 14,189,728 of JAYKKI010000042.1, read as the reverse complement.
CGCTGGTATTTGTTTCCGAGTTATATATTTCAAAACAAAGAAATATCGTAAGTGGAAAATGTTTTAATATTTCGATTCAGAAACTTGATAATATACAATTACATGTTGTAATATTAGGGAGGCTTTTCCTCGGAAATGTTACGAAAGACCAAATCTTTATGCTTTATATGTCGATCAGAAAACGTATTTTTATTACAATTTTACTGAGTTCTTTGATAGTAAAAGTAACATTATATATATTTGATTTTAACGTAGAAAAATTTTCAAATGAAAATTCACCGTTATTAACATTAATATATTTGATTCGTGACGACACTTACTGTGTTACAAGTATGAAATTTGTGTGCTCAATTAGTTTATTCGAATTATAGGCTTTTAAACGCTAACACGAAAAAAGAATTTCTAATTTTTAAATAAAAATCATGTTGTCAATACCGATATTATCAAGATATAACCAATATACATATAAGGTGGAAATCTTGGCATGACAGATTCTTTATTCAGTAATTGACAATTGACTTTTGAGTTGAATACGCATGTTATAATTAAATAACAGGTTAATAGCTGTTCAAATATCAGAATTAAATAAATTCAGCCTAGGTTTTAATTGTTTTTATTGATATCAAACTGTAAAGACCAGTTTAATGTTTAATAATTGTTTACATTAAGAAAACAATGAAAAGCAGGCGGTTCACAAAACAACAGAATTAAGATCCGCGTAATAAATTGTTACAATTAAATTTATTCCAGGAAAAGTTGAATAATAAAATATAAGTGAAATGAATAGTAAAAAGAGAGCAAACTTAGTGATGTAAACGCTTTTGTTCATCGTTATTCAGCGATAATAATGCGAAAATTAAAAGTAATTATTCTAATTAATTGTAACAGGAACTAAGAAGAGGATGGTAATGAAACTTAATAATACGGTGTGATAAATTCCATTTCTGCCCCTATATTGACCAAAAGTCTAGAAACGATAATGTTCTCGGTTGTTCATGTAGCATAATCACACGTTGATAATCTACGTCGTACATCTCCGAGCAACGGACACCAAAATACACGTAATATCGACATTTTAAGCTTTCATATTTCGCTAATTAGTATAGTCAGACTCACAGCAATACGGTTGAATTCACAAAACTAACGCTAAGTCGCGGAGTACGCAGGTATGGACCTCGATAACGTCCACCCATTAAGGCAATCAATTGCAGAAAGAGCGAAAGCTTTAGTTTTGTACATATTTGAAGATTTGCGAAAACGCAATGGGTAGACCGTGAATTAACCTTATGCTTTCTGGCTCAGTTTGAGTATCTTCTTATAATAATTCAAAACAGAAAAATAAACAAATTGAGTTTAAGAAAACAATTACGTGCATCTCTGTTCTTCTAAAGTAAATGTCAGACAATATATGAACGTAATCAGTGAAGCTGTAAGGACTTTCAATTGCGCAAAATATAAGATATAAAATAGTACAAACTCTGCAAAATTATTTAAATACTAGTATAAATATTGATCAGTAATAATAATATGTATTGATATGTAAAAATAGGACCTGATATAAATATATACATATAATACACATTCATAATTTAACGGTCGCCTTCGTTTAAACACCATTCGGGGTTTAAACTGCGATGCGAGTCTTACAGTATTCTAACTAAAATATACAAATAAAAATTAAAATAAAATGTTTAACTTTGCATCGTATTGCTGTACAATGGAGTATTGGTGTAACTTATGGTCAAACATTTTTCGATTATAGGGTACGCGTCAGAATGATGGAATGACAACTCTTCTTTACCTATATGATAATACGTGCGCACGATAATTTATTTTGATTTTCGGAAAAAGAAATATTAATTTCAATATTTCTTTTATTTCATTTTGCAGGATTCGGTCTTATTGATTAAAATTAGTTACTTAAAATTTATTTATTATTAAATAAATTTTATTATAATAAACTTCTTTAAGTTATTGATCAAAAAATATCTAAATATAAATAAAGTAAGTTATTGCAAATTTATATTTTTTTGTTTGATCTTCGCTCCATACATTTTTCATAAATTTTAAATAGAATGATCTACATTATAACTATTTCTTATTTAAATTGTACTAAATAATTTAAGACAAATTTCAAGAAGGTATCTTCTCCCTATTATGAACAAGTATGAAGGCATAATATTTATATAGTTTCAGTACTAAGCATAATATTAATATTACGTCTTACGATTTTAATATTCAATGTAAGTTACGTCTTAGTACTAAACATAAAGTCCATATTTCACGCAGAACTTGAAATTAGTAAACTCTTTACATTATCCAAAAGAACATTAGCGTTTACCGATCAACGCATAAAATGTAGCACAAACTTTGAACAGTAAACCTAACTTATATTAGACAAATTACACACATAATTCACTTTTGAACTTTATCATATAAAATATCAGTTACTAAATCCATTCAACTGTCTGTACAACTTCCTCATCCACGTCATTTTATAGAACATCGATCAATTTGAACTTTGTTTTAGGTTCGTATAATGGAAAATCACTCAATTTCTCCTCATATTACTAAGTGCTAAAGTATTCGAATGGGAAGCTTTCGAAAGCTTATTGAAGTCAAAGTTCATAATGGATGTGATATCAGTAAACTACACTGAAGGCGGATACTTACGTTTTGATAATGTTTTATCAACACTAATATATTTAAATTATGTACTTAAAAGGGGTGAAAATATATGAGTTAATACTGGATACAGTATTTGTACAATACATTACTATGTTAATGATTGATCTTTTATACAAGTATTAACACTAACCATATATTAGGAAAGATATTATCAGTTTTTTTTTATACAAAAATAATTTATATACGTCGTTAAATTAAAATTAAGTTATTATGGGATCAATTACTCTGTGACTGCTTTAATTTGGTGGCATAATACCTAAAACCAAGGCATTTAAGTAATCAAAACTATTTTACATTGACAATTAACATATCGGCCACTTTTTGACAGCGATTTCTGTGAAATTATAAAAACTTTTCGAATGTATATATTGATGTATATAACGAGCTTGGCGTTGGATTTTCAGTCGAGCTAGTGACTGAGTATCAATGAGTAAATAATACAACGAGTAAATAAAATTGTAAAATGTTGCAAAGAGAACTTAAAATATCTTGCCTCGCAAATTTTGCTTAGAAAGAAAAGCAAGCGAAGCAAGTCACAACATGGCAATAAAATTGGTGATGGTAAATATACTTTAATACTGGACATGGATAGTAAATAACACGTTAATTTTTCGCGCAAGAATCAGTAGCTAGGAGCTGGAGGAAAGGGCGCATCTACACTAAAAGGTGATGTTAGTCAAAAGTGTTTTACGTGTGTGTATTATTCAAATGATTTACTGAAAATGCCTTTCAACTAACATAGTACATTTTTCATCAATAATTGACAAGAATAATTGTGCGATGTCAGTGCTAATCTTTTGATAAATAAAAGTAAAGTGTTGTTCACGTGACGGTGTTTGAGCATACGTAGCAAACGTGATCCGTGAAAAAGTACTTTCATTGAATTTTTCATCCTCTATACTCTCCATACTTTTCAATCTTCAATCATGGTTTATTCTACTTCCTGGCTCAATAATTACTTGACAATAAATTTAGAGATATTTTAGGTTGAACCTACCTAATCTTTAAGTCAAAAACACTACAGTGATGTTTAAGTTTTGTTTTCAAATACGGATGTGAAAGTTTACAACGTTTTACAAAAGCGTGCAACTTTTAGCGGTGTTTTAATTGAAACGAACTAACAAGGGAAGCAGGAGTTAATTGGGTACGTAAGTTTTCAACCATAGTAAAAAAGATTTTTAAATATACCTTAATGAAATTACTGATTAAATAAGAAAAGATAACTTTCGTTATGACCGTCAAAATGGACAATATTTTTTTTTATTGTAGCTATATAAAAATATAGAAATCTATTAATTTATTAAAGTTTACCTTAAATAAGGACCTTTTTGAAACGTTATATAATTAACAACGATTGCCAACAACATTTTAATCATAAGTTCTTTCTTACGGACGAGAAATATTCAGGTTCAACTGTCACGTACAAGTGTGCCCCGAAATTTGGCGTTAAACACTAGTGCACGAATTGTAACCGAGTCTCGTAAGAAGAGCGACCAGTAATTTCATGTTTTTAAAAAATGAAATAAATGCTTGTAATTTTTTGCGGTCTCTCTGGAACGAATACCAATGTTTTTGTTTAAATTTTAGCTCTAAAAATCATTTTCCAATTTTGGTCACTGATTGAGAAATATTGAGATGATTGGTTGAGAAATTCCTGTATATACATATATTTATATGTCTTTGTTACTTGCAAATTTTTCCTCCAATTTCTTTTCGTGTCCTATATAAAAATAAGTTGAGACTTTAAAAGAAATATAATTTCGAAAATGTATTAAAAATGAAGTAATATTAAAAAAATAACCAAAATTAAGGTAAGCTGGCAACATTATATGAAACCATGAAATAATCATCCGAAGTTACAATATTCAAAACGAATAAAGTGCGCTTTGCGCTCCAAGTCCTCCTGTAAAAGTCAATATTACCATATTACAAATTTATGTGTAAAATATACAGCAAACAGGGAAATCTGTTTTCAAATATTCCAAATAGAAGTAGTACTAAAGAATTTGTGGTTAAGATATGTTTATAATATATGAATCATATAGAGATGGATTAATTTGTCGTGCTGGATTTATTATTATATAAGACTTTATTCATTCCAACAAAAGGATCATTTTCCTTTAAACTTTTTGGGCTTCAAAAACCAAAAATTTATATCGATGCTCGACGCTTTCATATCATAATCTCTTATTTTTGACACATTTAAAGAAATATCACAAAGTTGACCCATTTTCATTTTGTTAATGATTCTTAATTTTGGTTACCTTATTTATTTCGGTGTCTTTTCAGACATTTCTTCCAAATAACCTTTTACTAGTTTTTCATTCGAATTAAATTAGAGGTCAATCAATACATTACAAAGATTAAATACTATGGATATCAAACTTCAAGAGAACAAGTGTATTATTGATAAGAGGGAAAGAGGATCGAGCCCTTTCGCGTAGCAGAAGAAAGAAAAATAATTAAGATTTTAGTAAGTAATATTTTTTTGAAATAATAATTCAATTTTTTAATTGTTTCATTTATTCGGAGAAATCATTTATTTAAAATTTAGGCATTTAAAAACTATTATAAATTTTAAAGCCATTTTAAATATGAAATTAAAATATATTTTATTATTAGAGAAAAGAGTAAGGCGAGGACTTTTGATTCAAAGATTATATTCGTTGTCCATATTAATAAAATAATAATATAAGCTTTTTTTATATCTCAAACATAAGAAAATGTTATGATTTGTATAATTAGGAGTAAACATAAAAAATATATCATCAACAAATGTTAGATGATGTAGATTTGTAACGTTTATATTAAAATATTTAGAATAGTTTTAATTTTTTTTAAATTTGTGTTACAGTTGATCTGTAAATAATCCGCCAAGTCTTATTCGGTTTAAATAAAGTATAGTGGTAAATATTGACTAATGCTTTCGACTAGGCTGAAAATATAGCTTACATCTTTGCCATATTTATAAGAACGACAAATAATATTTAGGAGTGCTAATATCTATCTATGGTGAGCAGCAAACCGGATTTGCAACCTATTAGTTCTCTGAATGAAATCAAAATCATGACTGAGTTCTTCTATATGGCTCAACAAAACGATCAGCTCTTTTTTAGCTATAACAAAGAAAGTGGTGCCATTTGCATAGTTGAGATTGCATATTTTAAATTCACTAATTTTTTTTGCCTTCACGTGGATGATTTCGCGCAATATATAGTATAGTACATTTTATACAATGTTTGCCATAAGTTTAAAGACCCATAATTTACGAAATCTAGAAAGTTAGAAAGTTAGAAAGTCATGTTGTTATATGTTTTTAAATATTTTTGTTAGGACATCGTAGGTTATGTTATTATTTTCTACACTTTAAATTCGCATTTTATAGCTTTGACTATTACGTTTATATTAATTTTTTAGTTTCTGGGCTTTTTTTAGTTTCCCTTTTTTATTTTTGAGGTTTTCGTTTTTTCTTTGGCCCTGTGGCCGAATGTTAGTTTTCTTTTATTTTAAAATATTTTTTTCGCAATTAACGAAACTACTCCTTTCTGATTTGAAAATTATCAAAAAATTAGCGAATCAATTTTATGTGGAATACGGAATGAAAAAAATTTATAAGATTACTTAACAACAATAGAGTGACTGGAAAAAATTATTAAAATAACTATGCTGATAAAATCAATAACAAAATTTCAATCGATAATGCTATAAAATGCCATTCACTTCCTGATTTTTTAAAACAATTGTAACTACCCATCATCCTAAATAATCCAGATTGCAAAATTAACGAGAAACCAATAATGAAATACGAGAAACCAAAATGTCAGGCTCATTAATACTTTTTTTCAATAATTTGATATACTGACTGAATCATTGTACTATTTATCTATTTTATGTAACTTCAATTTCACTTAAAATTATATTCAAGACGTATATTTCTTTGCACAACTTAACATGTGACCACAAAGGAAAGAGCAATATAAGACAATCATAAAAAAATAATATAAACACTTAACAATAGTGAATTAAATACACACAACTCCAAAACAACTTTTTAAGCAAAATGAAACACGTTGAAACAACGCATATATCGAAACGCCAAAAGTAGGACATGCAAAATAATAAATTCTTAGATTCAATGAAGAGAAACTCTTGAGATTCAAGAAATAATTCAGAGAAATTAAATAAACCTTAAAAAAATAATTACTTATTATTTTAAAGTAATATGGTCAGATCAGCGTAGGTTTAAAATATCCCATGAAAAAACTTTTAAAATAGTAGTTTTAAAGCTTTATTAATTTGCGTTATTTTACGTCCCCAATCTAACTAACTTAGCGCGTTTGTTTGCTAACGAAACCCAACTAAGCAAATTTGCAGGGATGAAAGTTTATAGAACTTAATATGTAAACCGAAACAAATCTATTAAAACTTTCAAAACTAGTCTCAAAATAATAACAAGAATAATTTTGACCCATAAATAAGGTCTAGGCTAAATCCAGCAGGCAATAAACGACATGCGTAACTAATTATTCAACTTATCAAAGTTTAATGCTACTTGGCCAACTAAAGTATTACTTAGTTTAGAACGCAAAACTTTAATAAAGATCCTGCTGTGTTATGTTTAATATCCCATTTATTACAAAGTAACTAGTGTAGTTTACATATTGCGCCGGTACGCGGTTATGAAAGTGCGCGAGATATACAAATAGGTACGAGATTAACGATTATACTCTGATGTTAAGTAATAGATGTTTACGTAATTGAAAAGTGTAAACTTTGTTTAATGCATGGAATGTAAAAGGATCAATCAAGATTCGACTAAATCGTAATTATCAACCTGATAATGAAAACCTGTAATATATTGCATTCATACTTTTTAATGAAATTATGTTAAGTGGTCGTAAATGTACAAGTTTAAAAGCAAACTACACTTCTGTAGTATGTGAAGATTTTTTTCTGTAACACAAAATTATAAAATCTTCTATCTTTTTGCAAGACTTTGACATGAATATGTTATATTTATAATTAAAAGTTAAATATTTTGATAATACGTGTTAATAAGAATAATACAATATATCAGCAAGAATGACAAAATATTTCAGCATTTTCTGAAAAAAAACACAAAAAATATTTACAAACACATTTTTTACCATAAAAGCTTAAAAACCCAACCATTTGGTCCCTGGTTTAGATTAGGATCAGCCCAACTCTTGTCATGGCCAACTCTTGTCTCATATTCACAAATAAGGGAAAAAAGAGGTAGAACCACCCTTTAGTGCACTAACCACATATGATTGCATCATCGGTCCGACTGCCAAGCGCGGTAATCACGATAAGTCCACTTCCCATCCCACACGATAAATAAAAATAACTTTCAGAAATCTATGAGGCTAGCTTAGGTTTAGCAATGAATATCTTCTGATGAAAAATAAACCTTTTCTGATGAAAGGGCACTTTTTTGCTCACACTTTAACGACGATGATGACGTCAAAATAGTTGTATTACTATAGCTATCTTACTGGGGGCACCGCTCTATAAAGAGAGCCATATTATGATACCGCTCTATAAAAGAGCCGGTATCATGATACAAAAAAGTACTAAGTAATAAATAAAGCTAGGCAGAATCATAATTTAAGGCACCATGTTTTATATAAAAACATGGTGCACAAACCTGTTTAAAATACTTTCTATTTTATAATTGTTTTTATATTATTCAAAAAGTGCAATATATTATAGAAATAAGTAAGGCTTAAATTAGAGAGAAAACGTATGGACATTTTTACGAGTTTCGTAACTTTTGCAAACTAAAAAGTTCAAAAAAAATGTTCATATGTGTATACATATTATCAATTTTTTTCTGGGCTTATAAGATTAAGACACTCGAGGGACGAAAGTGATCCTTCCTTAAGCTAGGGGAACGCTTATTTTGCCCGCCTTTTGAATTCGCCTTGCTTAAATTGTTACAGATATAAATTTAAGGTAGAAACCTGGGTTTTTGTAAGCTATGAGACAAATATATTATAGAACATGCAAATGCCCCCAGGATGATCCAATAGACATTGTAATCGCTCAACCGCCTTATCCTCTGCGGGCTCATTTAAGGAGTTAATTTTTACAAATTGTTCAAATTTAAAATTATCTCTATCAATATTCCACGTATTTTTTTGGCAATTCATAATAATTTTCTTTTTAATATTTGCCCATATTTTTTCAGGATAAAAAACATATTTTATATACACTCCAAACTTGTGTTGCGTATTAACTTTGTAGATTCTTTTGCAGACATCCATTATTTACATCCAATATTAGTCTGCGTTCCATTATTTCTCTCACACATTCGATTACAAGGATATGCATGTACGAGCAAGAGATTCTGCCCTCAAAATGTAAGTAATTCAGCTCACATTCAGGGCTTGTTGGTTATATTTTTATCTTGGATTGATACGCGCCATTACTAGAATGATTTATGATTTGAAAATCATTTGTTCGCAAAAATATTCCATTTCGTCCGTAAGCGCAGTAATATAAATTAATTACCTTGTTAAATAATAAGTTATTCTGAACACTTTGATTGTCTTTTATTTTTTAGTTAGAATATTGAAATATTCCTTATTTTTAAAGTAAAGTAATAAATTTGTTGCACATATTTTATTTATACACTACCTTTATAGTCATATAGATCACTTTAATGTAACCTGGATGATCTTAGTAAAGAACAAGGAGAATGCTTTCAAGATACCAAAGCAACGGAGAACCGGTATTAAGGCATATGGGTTGTTTGTATCATGGCAGATTATCGCTGCGGAATTATGCGCCATTACCTAAGGCAAAATCAATTTAGAAAATCGCTCAAAAACACTTTCTTCTTGTGAATGTTAAAAATGAAGCCATATCTTTACAAAAATGATTTTTTTAAATTTTGTTAATTAGTACTAATACAAAACAACCAGTAAAATTTTTGAAATCACCCTATTAGACATATTAAGACATAATCAGGTCTAAATCCTAGCTCCAAAATGTGTGTAGGCCAGGATAACTGTGTTCTTTTACTACTATCGGGGTGACATGTTTAGTGCAATTCGTCCGTGTCTACCGTCTGAAAATAATTCCATTTCAAAAATAAAAATACCGACTCGAACTCTTAAAATAAATTTTTGGACTTTCAAAAAATATGAAATCCAATTCCACTGTGCAATAAAGCACACAGAGCGGCAATACTATACAAAGACTGAAACTCCTTCGCAAGAAGCCAAGATAGCGAAAGAGTAAAATTTTTAATTGGAAAACTTCGAGGGGACAATATTTCACAGTGAAGACTTTTCACAGAAGAAATGCGCGGTACCCATTTTCTCCGAGTTTATTCGTTGCCGCGGGCTACTGCAGTAACTTTGACCGCGTTTTGAAGAACTCTGGATGTCGTTTAGGCGTAATTATGTTCAAAGACGAATTTCGGTTGTCATCTTATTTCGCAGAATTTTGTATTACTTGGTCGATGAGTTGAGTTACTTAATATAATGCTTGCGTTGGTGATAAGTTTTTTGCAATAAATTTGTGAGAGGCGACCATGCTGTCTTTGTCGAATAGTACAGAGTGTAACATCACATTTTTTCGAACATTTGTCAACTGATTTACCAGTTTGGAGGATTTTTTTGATTCTATTTAGTGTATAACGGTCGTTTTTCATCAATTTTAGTATTTATATGGCAGTTTTAGTATCCACCAAAGTAAATATAGTTTTTGTAGTATATTATGTATTTAAGAATATTTTTTCTGAAAGTAGGCTTATCACAACATTGTACTTCAAAAAACGTAAGTATAATTATCCATATTACATATGTAGATATCTAAACGAAGAGTGCCGACCTTTGCGTAAAGCTACCGAGTTCCCATCGTAGCAATGATATTAGGTAAAATATCTTATTACAAGAATATCTTATTACCCACCGTTCTTTTTGGTGTTTTCTCCATTTGACTTATCTGTTTCGTTCGCTTTCTTATTATTTACGCGATGAAAACTTTGAAAATGCAGGAAAGCTTAAGTTTTAGGTTGCTCTTCTTCAGTCCTATTTTTTACGTCTTAAATTTACCTCCATTTCTGAAACTTTGTACTAACTTTCGATACCGTAATAAAGAACTTTTAAACTTGTTTCGTTTTATGACAAAAAAAGTCTAATTCACTTTTGTTATATCAATGACTTCAGAAATATTCAAATAAAATTCTGCAACTGATCGCAATTTGTATGTCTTAAAATAATATTACTATTTAAACTAAGGAAATTTAAACTTAAACTTCCTCGTACCTCTAAAGTTGAAATGCATTTTTTTCATATGAATGGAGTATCACTGGATGCCTCTTCAAACAAAATTGTGATTTCATCTGCATTTTTTTTATTCCTGGTCTCAGGAAATTCGCAAAATACTATGTTTGAAAATAACTTGTGAAAATGTAAAAAAGAATTGAAAGAAACATTTGATTAGTACTTTCAGAAAAAAATTATTATATAAGGACAAAAATTAAAGGTAATTAGCATAAAAAATTTCAGAAGATTTACACAGCTGCTTGAAACTATTATGTGTCCGATCCAATATGTACAAGTGGTACATTTTCTTGATGTAACAATGTTAAAATGTACTCCAAATTTGGGAAATGAAATAATAGATATTAAGTTCCATAGTCATGGACATAGTCAGTAGGATTATCTCATGTTCGGAAAAAGTATTTAAGGTTTCAAAACAATAAATTTAAAACAAATAGAATTTTTTCAAACAAGTAGACTTATTTAATACTAGTTTCTGTTCGCCACTTGTTTCGCGTGTAATGTAGCCTATTTGTCAATCCAGGCATTTAACTTTGTTCCAATTGTTCCCAAATCCGCTAGCATTAAACAGTAAGATCGTGATCGAGTTATAAAGTTAAAAACAATTTTTATGCTATCCCACACAATTACAATTGATTTTGGGAATATGATACGGGATATATGGTACGGGTTTATTCATACTAAAATTTGGTACGGGTTGATTCGTACAGACTCAACCCGTACAGTAATAATCCATTCAACACGATTAAGGAGAAACTTAATGAAGATGACCAAAATGTATGCTTCCGGAATTACTTCCTATTTGGATATAAAAATATATACGGTAAACCACGTTATACTCTAATTGCATACCAATTTTTTTGTAGATCCGTTCAGAAATTACGAAATTATAGAGTAAAAAAATCCAATTTTGCATTTATAATATTAATATTTAAAGACAACATTTGGTATAAAAGAATGGCAAATTTATCCTAAAGCCAATTATTTGAATTGATTCCTCTCATATAAGTACTTCATACGAAAGGCACTAAATTGAATATCAGAGAATATTGCGACATTCAATACTATTATACCCATATTTTCATATCAATATTAAAACAGAAAAATGACACAAATTAGTATAGTAGCCAAAATCATTTTTTTTATTCTGTAGCAAAAAAATGAAGTAAAATAATAATTTTAGAGGCAGGTTGATTCGTTGTCTTAATATTAAAAAAAATATAAGATAAACATCTGATGCAGTTAACAGAAATAGCTATATATAGCCACTTGGAAATATATATATATATGTAACCAGTAATTTTATATAAAAATCCATTGTTTATGATCTACTTGTATGAAGATAATGGCTAGCTTTTACGGCCACCTCTCTTCTTTAATGCGTTTCAGCCTTTTAAGCTTAATTCGTTCGTAGTACATAAGTCTTTTGAATAACGTAAATTTCATGAAGACATAAGCTCTTACTTTGCATTGGACTTTTTTACTTTGGATAAATGTAATTTTTTTGAAAAATATTAAAATGATTTATCATAATTTTATATACTTTTCTATATTTCCATGTAAACAAAATATTGAATTTCCATGAAAACAAAATATTGTATATTCGATCGGCATGACATATTTCATATTTTTAAAGGATTTTTTTATAATTATATAAGATTTTATAGTGAGACAATTTTAGGTTAGAAAAAAATTATTATGTATTAACATTTTATTCTAATTCTTAACAGTAACGTAAAGGCAATCTCTGAGGTTAAAATTTTATCGTTTTTAAGCTTTGCAGTGAAAAGTGAAAAAAATTAACGAAAAGCCACACGTGAAACCCTACACAGTTTATTTGATATCAAATTATAAAATCAAACTTTCAAATAAATTTAGATAGTTTATTCATGATGTAACATATCTAAAACATTCGTAACAACGACGATGAGCTAAGCTTATATTCTACCATTTTTCAGGTTTAGCTTCGAAGTTTTCATCCAAGTCTTTAGTTGTTTTTGCGACAAATGCATATCCTAACTTCTTATTTTAATACGAAAATGTTTGTATTAGTACATATCTAAAATTACAAAACGACAATTTTTGTATAATAAAAAAATATAAAAAAGCGAAATAATATAAAAATTCTACTTGAAATGTAATTATGAATTATCAAAAGCCAATGCTGGTATAGCTCTGAGCCGACAAGAGCAAAGAGGCATTTATTATAACGACATTGTAATGAGGATCAATGTCAGTTAAGAATTTATTTTTAATTAATTTAGGCAATGGCTACTAATTAAAAAAAGGCTATTATTTAAAAAAGTCTCTTCAAAAAATACATATGTTTCATTAATTTTCGTTATTTTTTGTTTCTCATCAACTCTCCTTGATATTCGTATGCTAAGAATATAATATATGCAAGTTCATGAACATACTTTTTGTTTTGCATTATGATTAAAATATGTATTTTATTTTTTCTTGTTTCCTTATTGTACATTGCTGGATGGTTTTTATGTTCTCAGAAACACCAGCTTTTTTAAAAATTATATTCCATTTCAATATTCGTCTATTTTCTTTTCTTCCTCCGTCTGAAAATACTTTTTCGAATAATCTAAGAGCCTACGGGTATGCCAGGCCTCAGCTATCTCTGCGAAGACGAAGTCAAATAGTGCTAGCGCTACCTAGCTAGAGTTTCTATGACTCTTTCTCTTCCTCTCATCTGTCTCTAAAATTATTGGCTTAATGGAATGAAAGTAGATATTATACAAGAAATGTGAATATATTTAGATATTGATAAAAATAAAACTTTATTCGAACTGTATATTTGCTTATATTTAAAACCATTAGCGAGAGCGATATAAATGAATACACATAAATTACAATAAATATTACATAGTTCGATACATATTACGGTGAGATGAATTAAATTCCGAAGCTGCCTGTAACTTAAACATGATAAATATGGAGTTATTTTTGAATGTATATCTCTACGTAAATACGCTAAACTTCACCATCATTTAGGATCGAAAGATTAGATCATTTTTGTCTGAAACATTTCACGCCTACTACTATTTAGGGAGTCGAACCAAAGGGTTAAAAAATTAAAAATTTACCAGCTTCACCAGTATTTTTGGAAACGTTATCAATAAAATGTTGGTTATTAAATGCATTTTTCGTTAATTGTGTAGAAATTTATTATCACTTAATCTTTATGCATAACTAAATGGAACTACGTAACGTAGTTTATATCTACTTTCTTTAAATTATTAACCACGACCTAGGATATCTCTTCAAATTACCCACTTGAAGATATTTTCACACAACGAAACCTAACTCTTGGATAATAATTTAAATGAAGTAGATATAATACTACATCACGTAGTTTCATTTAGTCGTTACTAAAAACTTAGTTTTGTGTTCCCAACAAATATTTAAAATATCGTGAATTCGATTAAATCAATTACACTTCATTTTTATTTATTGCTTCTGAATTTTGATTGTCTTTAAAATAAATACACATTAATACTGTGACAGGAGACCGGTGAAAATGGACGTGTTTTTATTGAAATATAATAGTAATGAAATAAAAAGCTAAAACTTTTAAGAACATAAAAAAATAAACAGTATATATATATATTTATATATATATATATATGTGTATATATATATATATATATATATATGTATATATATATATATATAAACACATAAATTGGTTTGAAACGCAATATTAATCGAAACATAAACTACAAACAAAAGGCCTGTATTTTTTGAACGTTGGTAACATTTAAATACATCTTTTTAAATGCATGCATAGGCTTTATCAATTAGAAGTAAATGTTTGATATTTGCAACTTATTACATTTTAATGATTAAATACTTCTTAATTTATAATGAAATGTGCTTATAACGGTATATTAATGTCAAAAGAAAATGTGAATTAAGTGAAAGAAAAAAAAATTAAAACACATGACAAACACATAATTTTATAATGGGTTTTTTTATAATAAACAATCGTGAGGGACATTTCTTGAATACTTCGTTTTTAAGGTATTTTCTTTTATGGCATATCACAAAACCGCTAAAATTTTGTTGGCGTTGTGTAGAAGCTAAATAAGTGCATAAAGAATATAACAGAATATAATTTGCCCATTTTTTCATCGTGCTGGTTCAAATGGCCTTAAAAATGGCATCTACAAATTACTAAGAGAAATAATTGGAATTTTCATTGAAAATTTTATATTTGTCTGATTGTCAAATTAAATTATATATTTAAGAGGAAATTTTGTTTATTTTGTTCATATGTTAGTTGTAGGATGTGCAGTAGTTATTTTGATTATTGTAACCTCTGGTTCCAACATTAAATGGTCTTCCGCCTATGTATTTTATGAAAATGAAATAAAGAAAGTTCTGATTCACTCCGCTCTCTCCAAAGACCACTGCCCAGAAACACTAACCACATTAACCAGAACCCAATTCGGATAAACGATTGAACACCACAGCCACATACGAACGAGCTTTAGCCAGCTGATTATTATTCAGAGCGGCAGATAAATAAGTGGGCAATATTTTATGCATCCCCGACCCGAGCGAGGACTCGGCCGACTTTATGTGACAAAAATCTCAAACGCCTTTGTTGTGGGGTCCCCGGGATCGAATCCGGGAGCGGGGTTAGTGTTGCGGAATGGAATTGTGGTTATTTGGACCGTTATGGATGATAATGTGAAGGGTGTGGCTTAGCGACGTTTTTGTGCGCTTCAATTCGCTGCATAGACGTTTGTGAAGGCCGCCGAAGCTTTTAAATATGGAGAATAAAAGACGGTTTAGCTAAAAAGTAATAAATAACTTATCTTGATCGTTTAAATATTAAGATTGAATGAGTAATGGGGAATTATGGGTTAGCTACGTTGAATCACATCAAAGCATGCAGTCTTATTCACCATACAATTGTACCTTATTCTTTAATCTATATGTTAAAGTATTTTCTAAATTTGCCGTCATTGTGGTAACTTTTACAGTTTTTTTATTATGAGCTATTTTCTTGTTATGTTAAACTATCAGCCACGGTTCTATAATTCATTGCGTCAGGAGAAAATAAAAGTGGCTAAATATATTTAAAATAATCTTAACTTACATATATTTCAACCTCTGACATTGGTATTTATTTAAATGATCTCGCTGTATATATTTTCTTCAATAACTTTTGCATATGTAAGTGATCAGGGGTAACACAGAATACAAATTCCTGCCTCACATTATTGTTGAAACTATTTAAGGAAAAAAATAACATTAGACTTTCATATGTGTAACATTAAGCACAAAATATGCATATGGAGAAAAATATGAGCTTTAAATAACTATAACCTTTTACGAGGCTACAGTGGTCTAAAAATTAATTTCAAAAAATAAAACGTGTTTTTTTAATTTATTTCAAATTAGCTCGCCGCTAAAAATTATAAATACATATACACTCATAATGCACGCACATAAATTTCTCCAACATTAATTTTCTGACGAAATTGCAAAAGGCCGTTTTAGATTTCCCTTATCTGCTTCGTATCGAGTTCGTGATTGATAAATATACTTGTTAAGCGAGGCCTAGGTTCTCCTGTTTCCCTTTCGCCCGATAATTAGCTAATGGGTTGACCCAGAAGCAGGTAAATACATATAATTACACCCACATTTCTCCCGTTCGCTTCGGGTATTGATCGGTCTAAGAGTATTATTATTACCTAGGCTTTAAGTTCGCGTTCTTACTAATTGAGGTCGCTAGTTATTTCCGTCTCATTTTCTAAGAAAATGAACATTCATGAAATTTGAAAGTCCTCTAAAGTGTTTATACATTTTAATGTATGTATTATAATTGTTCTGGAAAGTTTAAAATATTTTTCTTCTTGCATTTTTCAATATAGAGAGATAAAGTTAGCAAAATTCGTCCAGTGAAACCAATAGTATAACTTTCCGCTTTCGTTTTAACATAAATGCAATTTTTGAGAAAAAAACTAGAAAACTATAACATTGCATAAAAGAACAATACGATTTTAACAATTTTAATGATGCCATATAACCATCTCTAAAATATAATTGTATTAAACTAATTTTATGTTTGATATCGTTAATTTCTATGTTTTCAACTAATATAAATTGATTCTATATGAGTATATAGTTTTTAGTATGCAATTATTTGTGATATCATCATGAAAAATAAAATATTACCAACGATTTTTTGAAGTATTTTATTATTCTAAAGAAATTGTTTTACAAGCTTAATTTTCCTATTATCCTGTGATGATTCCTAAACTTCGTGAAAAGAAGTAAATATTATTTTCTGGAGCAAAAACACGTTTTACATGTATTTTGGTATATATTTGTTCGTTAAATGAAAGTACTAATTAATAATAATAAAATAATAACATAATATGTTTAGAAATATATTTTTTCTTCAAAACTATAAGCTTCATAAACGCCTTGGATTTCCATTATACACACTTTTTTAAATAACCTCGTTAAACACAAATACATTTTAGACATTTTGTTTTTTCAATGACTTTCCTAAAACTACGTTTTTCTTTCCATCTATTTTCATTCTTTATATTCATGTTATTATTTCACATACATATTACTATAGTATATCTCTATTCTATTTTCCTCTGGTGCTATCATAACTTAATTCAAATGCATAATAGATCCATTATTTAACTTCAGTTAATACTGTTACTTACCGTAATTATACATCTCGTCAGTTAATGACAAAAAGACAACTTTATTACTGTTTTTAATCTTATAGAAATTTATGAAATTGAACTATATTTTCATAACATTCCATATAACATTTTGGAAATACAATTTTCAATCCATGACGTAAATTTAAGAACCTCTCAGAAAAGATTATGCTAAACTAACATCGCTTTCGGATATTGAGACGAGTCATCTACCCGTTTCAATATCGTAGTACATATCAGCCAATGGTTTCATATCAATGTCAATATAACTAAGTGATAGGCATCAGCGGTTCAATTCAATAAAGACATAACTTCTTTTCCCATTTCATCTTATTCAAGTTTCCTTCGTTGAAGTATAGTTTTATATTCCCGAGTACTCGTGGCGTTTAATATCGTGAAGTGGAATATATATATTCTTTACTAAAAGCAATAGGATTTTGCTCGAATAATCTATGTAACTTACCTAAAAAATGGCTTTCGATTTTGAGCCATCTTTTTTCAAACAGGATTTTTGGATTGTATTACGTAATTCGTTTATATTAAATGTATATCAAATAGGTTTTGTATAGAAGCTTTTTAAATTTTATGCTTATAATATATGCGTTTTAACGTGAGATACTGTTTGCAGACTAATATAAAACCTATTTTTATTTTTCCAGTGTTTTCTTAGCAAAGATACGTTTTTCATAAATGTGATAATGAGACTTTTGAATACAAAACAAGTTGCGTATTATTTTGTAATATCTGGGGAAAGAAAAGACCGTAACATAAGACAAAATCCTTTGCATCTCTTGCATCATTAGCTTGTTCTCCTTTCGGTCTTGATGGTCTAATCCGAATATTTTGTAAGCGTGCTCGCATAGCTTCAAAGTGGATATAGTATTTTACTTACCAATTCAGAAAGAAACCCCTACCGGAAGAAACCCCTAAAGAAACCACCGGATCAACCCCTTTGTATCAACTTTGGAGGAAGTCGATTCGCAAACAAAATATTTTAAATCTGGCATCATTATCATCATCTACTCTAATCAGCCATTTCTCTATTTGCACACTCGTCATGATGAAATTGGAAATAATAACCTGTACAAATATAAGCCAATAAAAATTGTGTTTAAATAATATATAAACACAAGCAAATATCACATGAATAATTTATGACGTAATATGATTTAATATTTGGTACACCAGTACTCGCGTGGACCATTATAGTTGTTATACGACGTTGGCGGAAATGATGGAGTCAGTCGTGGTACTGACCTGTGGAAAAATTTAATTAGGGAGGCTTTCCTGGAATCACACTGTGTTAGCGCGCGAAATATCGAGTTATTCGTAATTATGTTACCTTGATCTACTATAGTAGGCCTCACGTGTATTCTAGTATTAACGCAACGGTTAGCCACCGTGCAGCAACAATCAAAGCTATACGCAGACTGGTACGACAAACCATTATCGTAAAACCTATTATTATGCGTCGTCTCGCTTGAAACCAATACGAGAACGATAATGTATTTTAGTAGATATTTTTAATCTTAATATAAGCCATAGCGAGAAAAGGTACACGTATGAGCAGAAATAAGTGCATTGTAAACGAAGTGGTGGCTTTTCATCTTTATCATCGTATCGTTATTTTTGTCACACGTTTTTAATTTTATTTTCAAAGACATTAAATACGAAAAATCTACCATAAACGTTTCCTGCCGCATTTGTTTGACTGTACGTGCACGATTGTCTCAGAAACGACTTATACAGATTTTATTTTGGATTCATTATTTGATGTATTTTCTAAAAGGTTTTGATGCACAACTACATAGGAGGTTTTTTGGCGTACATTGCATAAACAGATATGAGTGAAAACAATCAAGTGTAAAATTATTCACATATTATTTTTCAAATATTGCTACCAAAAATTCTGGGACAATATATCGACATATTAAAATAGACTCACACTACAGAAAAACGGATCTAAACAACAAAGAAGAAACAAAGTATTTCAACTGACAAAAACCTTTCAGTAGGCAACTGTAATCAAATTCAATATGATCTTTTTCATATGATCCTTCTTTATATCTTTTAGATGACAATTGCCAGTTTTGATGCTATCAAAGGTGGTTTTGAGTACGCGTAACAAATTTGCGGCTTGCCATATTTCCATTAAAAATATCCATATGTCATGTTTTATAAAAATGGCATGGCAAAGTTGTGTTTTTCGATTACCATCAAAGGACTGAAAATTAAACGTTACTGGTTTAGAACTTAGCGAGGTTTACCATTTCATTCATGATTTGTAGCGCGTGACCCTGTTACGTATAAAGTCTGAACATAACCTGGAATGAACCTGCTAGAACGAAATTGCATCTGAAGGAACATTGAACGTGGTGTGTAAAGTAATATTCAACCTCTGTCTATATGTGTACATACAGTCAAGCTCTGCCTATATATACTCTATAACATACCCATGCTAACCCGCGTTGCGTTGCTACTGACAAAAATTTATGGAAGCATCTCCTCGGTGATAATGCTTTTTTTTCTCTGTTACTTTATTCCCCAAATATCATGAATGTTGTCACTCACAAATCAAACGATGCTCTTTCTTTCCAGAACGGTATATTTTCGTATATTTTTCAGGTGTATATATATATATATACATACATATATATACATATATATAAATATTTATTTTTGTATATATTATATTTAACAATCAGAAACATGTAAATAAACCACAGTGTGTGAATTAATGTAAGTCTATAATTAATGAAAATTAAAGAAAGTAGTCAAGAATTTTAGTTGAAGACGTACTGTTGAAAATTATTACTATAATTCAATTCTTAATTTATCCCGATTATTAATTTATTCCCATTTCCTCATTCCAGGTTTCCTAAACGCTAATCCAACGCCGCATTTAAAAGCTCGCGTAGCCAATTATGGTCTCATGGACCAGATAGCGGCATTGCATTGGGTTCAGCAAAATATTGCACTATTCGGTGGTGATTCCAACAACGTAACCATGATCGGCCATGGGTCCGGAGCGGCATGCATCAACTTTCTGATGATATCTCCAACTGTCATGCCTGGTGAGTAATCCTCTTTATTTACTTACGTAAAATTATCATAAACTTAGGAAATATTAGGACCAGGAGAGGAAACGGACAGGTATAAGGTTTAAAACCTATGTTTTTATTAAAATATATCATAGAATTTTGAACTAATCAATAAAATTTTTCAGAAGACAAAACAATGATTCGAGAAAAGGTCCAGGATTATTATATGCTCTTTAATATATTTAAATTTATATTTTAATGTATAAATATTTCCATTGTATTATATTTAATGTTGAAACTTTACAGAAAATATTTATTAAAGAAAAGTGTATACATCGTAAAACAAAAAAAGAAAGAGAGAAAAGATAAATTACTAAGGAAACGAAGGTTACATAAATGGTAATCGTGAGAGTAAAATTGGAGAAAAATATTTTTAGTTAAAAGAGTTTTTAATGTATATTTTGGTGATTTATTCTTATTGAAAAATTAAACCTCTTCCTACTAATCACATTATGTTCTTACTAGTATTGTATCACTGCTAAATTTAACAAATGAAATCACTTAGCGTTCTTAATAATATTTTATCGCTTGTAAATTCAACAAATATCATTTAACGGTCATACTAGAATTTATCACTAGTAAATTCAATAAATGCAGTCATTTAACATCCTTACTAGTAGTTTATCACGGGTAAATTAAATAAATGCAAATATTTACTTTATTTCTACTCCAGGTTTCTTTTAAAATTTAAATTTTTAACTTTATTGTTAAAAGTATTTTAAATTATAAACGTTAAGCAGTTACATGGTATTAGTATCATTTCATTTTGATAATTTGACTTAATCTTCAATATCTTTGTTTCTCTTTTTATTGGCAAAGGTATTTCTATTAATTAAATATCAACGAAACAATTATTTCAAGTACCAGTGGACAATATTTTATATGTAATTCTGAAGCCAAAAAAAGTTTCTGAGTAATTTTAAATATTTTAATTTTGAATTAGAAGTTTAAATAATAATGTCAATTCCGATTATAAACGTCTATCTTATTTGAATTTTCACATTTTGTTGCTATATTAAATATACAAACGTAAGTTTATTTTATGTAGAGTTAATCAACACCCATTCATTCGACTTGCACGGAAGAGAAATATTTATACCAAATTTTATTAAGGTACATTTAACATTTTGTGTTCCAAATATTATTAAATTCATTATAAATCACAAATAAGCTAATATAGCTCATAAATAAGTATAATTTAATCTCTAATATATCGTATCAACCTAAAATTTGAGATTTAATTACTTGATATATTTTAGGACAGCCAATTTTTATAGTTAAGTACCAATTAAAATTTAAAAAATTAAAAGAGGAATATCTAATGCAAACTCAAACAGAAAATATTATGAGAAAATTTCTTGAAATAAGCTGAGCATTAGTTAAAAAACTACATTTTTATATAGTTTTATATATTAATTAGCATGATAATAAAGAAAACAATTTTTAAAATATATCATTCTGCGAGTTTTAAGCAGTAATATATTTGTTTAATATTTTTCAAGTCCGTAGCTGGTATAATTAGCCAACTGAAAAATAATTAATAATTATTGTAAAATAGGTTATACCAAACTTTGATTCCATCTATGTCCCTCAACTATATATCAATAGATGATTACAAAGAAAACTCTAATTTAAAGTATCGTTGTTGATATCGAAGATTTTAGGAAGACCTCATATTTTTATTCCAAATATATACAGTCAAATATTAGAATCATGAAATTATTGAAAAAAAATATAAATGCAATGATTGCTAATAAG
The DNA here is from genome assembly GCA_039881145.1 of Druceiella hillmani. Taxonomy (NCBI): domain Eukaryota; kingdom Metazoa; phylum Arthropoda; class Insecta; order Lepidoptera; family Hepialidae; genus Druceiella; species Druceiella hillmani. The sequence continues at coordinate 14,167,162 of JAYKKI010000042.1, read as the reverse complement.
TCCACTATCTTTTCATGGAGTTTACATAATATGCTTGTTATATCAAACGATTTCTTGCTTTACAATATTGCATAGAAAATCAATTTCAGATTAAACACATTTAGATAAACGATATTAAGAAAATATTTATTTTTAAAAAGCATGTGTATATTTATTATCAGCATCTAATTTTGTCATACTTAAATTCGTTCTATTTTTCTTTAACAGGCTTATTCCACCGAGCAGTCTTACTGTCAGGGTCCGCCCTGAGCTCATGGGCTTTAGTTGAAGATCCAGTCAGTTACTCCGTCCAACTAGCGAAGCAAACCAATTGCACAATACCCGAAGATATAATAAAAGACCACGAGCAAATAGTCGATTGCCTCAGAGACGTTCCCCTAGAGGAACTAATGAATGCCGAAATTGCAACCCCGAGTTATTTAACGGCGTTTGGACCTTCCGTTGATGGAGTCGTGGTCAAAACTGACTACGCAAAGGAATTGTTAACTTTTTTTATACCAAATGATTTGCAGGGTTTTACAAGTGTTTCTGGGGTTAATAATCAGAGGAATAATAATAAGAGGAATGGAGATAGAATATTTGGTATAAGAGGAGGTCAAAACAAATACGATTTGCTGTTTGGTGTGGTTACTAGTGAAGCGCTTTGGAAGTTTTCTGCTCAAGATATACAAAATGGTTTCGAGGGTGAAAGAAGAGATAGGATAATAAGGTATGTTTTGATTTCTGCTTATTAAAATTTGTCTATCTATTGGTATTTTTTCGTATATTTTTTCTATTTATTGTTATTTATATATCCAATAGAATCAAAATGTCACATCTATCTAATTGAATGATTGGTTGGTTAATTCTCAAACATTTCAGATATTCGTAGTTTTCAAATAAACGCATTCTAAATCGACCCTGACTATATTGTATTTAACATTTTTCGTTAAAGTTTTGTCACTTTTTGTTGTGTTTTCAATTATTAATAAAATTTTAATAAATATCTGAATAATATATTTCCAATGGTTTTAAAATAATTAGCCTCAAATATTTTACAGTTTGTCCCTGAGCTATGACATTTTAAGAGTTTGTGACAAAATCCGGGACTTTTGTAAACAAATGCTAAAGCCATGACGCTAAAATTATTTATTATTGCTTTATTCAAACTCTTCGTTTTTTTTTCTCACGCTTGAAAAAAATACTATAAGCAGTCATATTCAAATTTATACGCCGTTCATGCCTTCTTTGAATAAATAAAATATTCTTCAGTTTTTAGAAATAAATAGCTTGAAATAGTATAAATAATTCGAACAAATGGATTATTTTATAAAATACGCATTAACAAGTTAGACAAATAATATCTTTTCTCATTATCGCAAAAGCGTATTATGCAAAACAGCAAAATAGAATAGAAAATGTACTGTCTGTGTGTTTACTTGTTTGCGCATCAGGCTAGAACAACCGTTGTGATTCTAACGCGATTTGAAAATTTTAAATTCTGTAGCACCTTAAGTAATATGTTTGCTTCCATTGTAGATGGCGTTACGTTTATTCTAAAACTCAAACTTACAGTTAACTCAACTACCGGGATATTAATTACTAGAAATAGCGCTCGAAAAAAAAGAGTTTGTAGTTTTTCTTTAAGGACTCCTGCGATTGAAACTATTGTATAATGCAATGCATTAATAACCAATACGCTTTATGTTTCTTATTTTAAATTGTTTAATAGTTTGTTGGTTATTCAGCGTTGCCAAATAATAGGTTAAAACGTAGTCACAAATAAGATGTTAGTTATATCAGCGAGAAGTAGGATATAAAATTATTTAAAAAATATATCAAATTTTCTTTTTCTAATAAAAAAATTAAATTTAAGTACCCATCCGTCGCTTCAGATCCTATTTTTTTTCATACACACTTCGCAAAATATTAGCGAATTTTTGTAGAAAATTATAACCTTACAATTTGTTTATACACTTACGAGATTTACGTTTTTTGTTTCTTAAACAATTTTTGAAAAATATAATTGTATGTCAACATGTAGATCACTATGATTTAAAGTCCACAAATTACATGAAAATATTGAGTCAACAAGAAAAAAATGCAAAATTTATAAATGTATCTCTTAAATACAAATAAACTCCCATGACGAGGGTTCCGTACGTACTAACACAAAATAGAAAATAAATATATATGGGTACAAAGTATATCAATTGAGCTATAAAACCGGTATTTACAACAGCAAAAACAGCCTGTTTTTATAACGGTAAAAATAAAATAAATTACTCATAAATTATTTTGTTTTATTACTAATAATACTCAATATTTTATTTTAAGCTTTATTAAGTATTTATAATTGAAATATAGGACATAAAAAATAGTAAAGCCAAACTGCAACTTTCCACGTGATGGCATTTTTGAGTTAGACTTGGCAAGACAATGAGGTGAAAATTTTATTGCATATCCGTACGAAGCCGAAGCGAGTCATTAGTTTCTTCCAAAAACATCTTTTTTCACAAAATTTTCTTAAAGTAAACAAAATTATATGCGTCGTCTTCTAATCATTGATCCGGGACACGTCAATGAGTGAAAATTCTTTGGATATCCGTACTAAGCCGGAGCAGATCATTAGTTTCTCCAAAAACATCTTTTTGTCACCAAATTTTCACTATTAGCAATCATAATTATTTAAACTTAGTTTCGTGGAAAAATATTGCACTCTTATTAGTTCTGCATTTACATGCTACTAGTATAGGCATCAATAATACGATTTAAATCTATTAAATCAAAATAATTCGCCTCGAGATAATAGCAGGACATTTATATTCTCAGAGTACCGCCTGGAGCCCATGTGTGGGGAACTGTTTGAATCTGGACTGGAGATACGAAGGGTTACAAACGTTATTGAATACGTCATAGAAATTGAGAAAGGATTTCGATTATGCCGGTCACGAAACTTAGCTCGTTCAAGTCACATTCGTTCTACGATACGTGATCATATTTTATGAGGTTGAAACAAAACAGCACATGTTTATTTCAGGCATATTCTCATCGAATGGAAATATTGTTCAAATAAAATTTTTCAGTAATATACAGGGCAGTATTGGGAAAGGGGCTTGTTGATTTTAAATATTTATTTAAAATTAGTAAAACCGTTTAACTTGGTTATGTAGTAAGTTGAATATAATTGCAGAAATACTGGGTAAATGTTTCTATTATTGAATATAATATATGTAATTTTAAAATATATCAAACGCGAGCGGAATTCGCACTACGAGGGTTCCGTACATGTTTAGGCATTTATAAATATTTAATGGTACATATTATTCTTATTAAACTATTTTACTCAATCATAATTTTTTGGAACGAAAATATTTTGTCTATTATATATTTCACAGGCGCAAATTAAAAAAAAAAAATATATATATATTCATTAAATTATAAAAATTAACAATTTTGGGAATATTTTCTTTACAAGTGTTGTGAGAACTTACTTTTTGCTAAATTTCACGATTCTAGGTCAACGAAAAATATCCTAATTATATAGGATACTTATTTGCCAGTGTCAAGATATGCAGCATAACTGGCCGTATTTTTAATAATTCTCTTGATTGCGTTGATCTAGAAGCCGTAATTTTTCACAGTTATAAGGACCGTAGATATTGGGTATTAATTTCAACTAGATACCTCCATGCCTTCCTAATAAAAAGGGTTTGACGAAAAATGGATGATCTCTTTCACAACTTTACGAAAATAGTAGCTGTTATTAGTGACTTTAATTTATATTTAATTCGCTTAAATTTATATGTTATAGCATAATGGAAATAAAAAAATTATTTAAATGATGATTTGTTAATAAAACTCGGCTAATAAGTCCATTCTTCAACGACAAATTCTTACAATTTTTATATTATACTAATTATATTTTTATGTTAAGCAAAGTTCTTTTAGCTTCAATTATTTATTTACAATTAATAAAACCGTTTTAATTCCTTATGTAGTTACTTGAATAGAATTGCAGAAATGCTAGGTAAACATTTTAATTATTCACATTACATGTATAAAAACCTGTATATAGATAACCTATATATAGACAGTCAATACTAACTACATGAATTCGATTTTACTTCGGATTCATTTTTAGTCTTTTAATTTTCGGGAATTATTCGCAGCTAAAATTCTGGAATTGTTCGCATACTCGACCTGTTATCCGTTCGGCTAAAACAGTTTTATTTTCTTTTGAGCAGTCACAGTGAGGTTTTAATAAACTCGTGTATTTCGTGTGACATTTGCCTACACAGTTACATGTTGTTCATACCTGCATAGTGGTACATACAGGTATAAATAACATATAACCGTGATAGTTGCTCTTAAAAGTAGAGTGGTGTTAAAAATATATAGATTATAACAATTTGAGTTTTTGTCCTTTTTTACTAATCTGATGGCACCGAAAGTCTATCTATACGGTTATATGAGTATAATATAAATTATGTGGTCCTGTGATATAAAATATTGATATTTTATGGATAGGCAAGTGAGTGTGGAACTTGTGGTTTATAAATCAAAGTGATTTGGCATGATTTAGATTTTTATGTAGTTTTATAATCTAAGTTTTTATAGCAATGCGTAGGTGGATCGTATGAAATAATAAATTTTGTTAATTCGTATAGGCCGTTACTGTACCATTTGAAATTTATTATTTGAGCAAACTTTTATATTAAGTCCTGTAAACTTTTTTAATTATAAGGATTATTATTACAAATATTTCTAGGTATACTCGTTTTAGAATATTTATTTAATATTAAAACCACTTATGTAAATCTGATCCTTTAAGAAAGCAACAACGTAAATACGACTCAAACCTGAGTATAGTCAAGGAAACATTTTCTCTTCAAGGCTATGCTCTTCCCATTCAAAGGGGACATATCTTGTGTAATGTTATATCCTGTGTAAATAATTTTCCACTTGAAAAAGACACATTTAAGACATACATTTAAGGAGAGAAGTTTAACAAAGAAATAAAAATCGTTATAATATAAATAAAATTCAACCATGAGCATAATCAGGGGGACATATTCGCCACGGCTACGCTTTCCCCATTTAAAAAGCTAACACGTATAATTAAAAAGAAAGATGTGGCAAAAAAGTATATATTGGTATTTCAGACAAATCAAGATACGTCTAAAAATCGAGAATAATTATTTATGTCGGTGTATAAGTATGTGTGACTAAAGCTTTCATACAAGTTATTTCAATTAAACAAAAAAGATATATTCTTAATTTTATTCCGAACATTTTGTTAACTCTTAGGATGACTTCTAAATATAAATTGTTTTCAGCTTAACTCATTTATTTTCGTAAAATTAAAATGGATATAATTTAATAGCTAAATTTAGAAGGTATTCATAAATATGTTAGATATGTGTTTCATTTATTTATTTAAAAACTTTGATGAACCGTCATTTGGCGAACTTTTTGCTACAGGAGAAATCATTTACAGTTAAGTCGAGTTACAGTGCATTAAAAAAACGAGATAGGCAGAAAGTCACACATTATAACAATATATAGAAGATAAAAGAATATAGACCAAAAAAGAGACCAAAGAAAAAATATCAACTTTGATATGTCCGGAGATTTTAGATCTGGATTATCTATGGTAATAATGTATTATTACAATTTTTATTATTTATTTTTATTATTATAATTTAGTTCATCAGCTAGGAATATACACACGATTGTGATATTTACATAAAATAATTATTATTAAATTTGAATAAAATATTTATATAAGCAAAAAATTTAGTGCTAACTTCAGATTTTTACGATAAAATTTAGAAACAAGGATCACAACAGAATGTTAGTAGGTTGGTCTCATATTTTTTCAATTTGGTATCAAAACGGTGTATATATGAAATAATATCTTAATAGGAAATAGCAATTTGCCCATTTAATTCACGTTTATTTGTACGAAAAAACGAAAATAATAATACTGTAAATTGACCCTTAAATTAGTTTAATATATTTGAATTATTAGAGATATCTGGAATTTCTGGTTTTTTCCAACCTCTTGTAATAAATATTTACTACCGATGCGAATTTGTTTGTGTGGAATTCAATACAAGAAAAGTTATTAAGAGTTTATTGTGTTTTCTTATTATTTTATTCTCTTAGAACTCTATGAGCATAAAGTTTACTACAAAAACTAATAGATGGCTTTCGCACTACCACATGGTAATATAAAGTGTGATAAAAATGCTGATGGATGGCGTCGGCCGTACTAATATTGTAATATTCACCAAGTCAGGGTGTATATTTATATCCGTAATATCCAGATAAAAAGTATCCTATACGTTGCTCCAGATATATTGCCATAAACTATTACCATGTTAAATTTAATCGAAGTCCGCCTAATAGGTTTCGCGTCATTGAAGAACAAATTAACGTGCATACAAAGAAACAGACAAAATTGTAAAAATAGATCTTCTGAACTATGATATCATTCTTTAAGCTAAATCAACCACTCTTCAAAATGTTTTCCTTGTACAGAATTCATTGTGTTATATATACATATATATATATATATATATATATATATATATATATATATATATATATATATATATAATATATATATATATATATATATATATATATATATATATAATATATATATATATATTTATATATATATATATATATATATAGATGTTGACAAAAAATTTGTTATGATAGTATATGTTATAACTTATGATTAACATAATTTAGTTTCCCGGTAACTGATTTCGGAGCTAAATATCGCTCAATATTATATATTTTTTGAAGATATATAAAAATAAGAGGTTGTAAAACAAAATACAGTGGCAAATAAGCAACATTATATCGTTATTGCAGATTTTATATCAAAGTTTCATATAAAACATGTAGTTTGATGTAAATATTAACTTTTTTAAGGTTTTATACCTTAGAGGAAAAAAGGAACTCTTTATAAGACCACTCACTTATTTGGCTGTCTACTTGTACATGTATCTGAATACTCTTTCTTTAAAATTGCTTAAGGTAGAAACTTAAAATGTTTCGTAGTTATAAGGTATATTACATATAATTATGCCAAATGAGCGTATCTGAATGGACAATTGAAACACTGAAAAATTATGTCCCTGCATATTATAAGGAGGGGAAAGAGGCAAAATTCCATAAATATTATGGCGTATCATTCGATAGGACTAGTTATAAAGGTTTTAATTTTACTTCAAATATATACTGAAAAATATGCAAAGAAATGTATTTTCCCCCATTGTGTCTAAAAGTGCTGAAACTAAAAATGAAACTAAATATGAACCTAAAACATAACCTAAATGTGTTTTCTTCTACGTAACATAAGTACGTTTGTTATATTCAGGCGTCTTTTATTACGTACAAAATCTATATTATTGATGGATTCAGTGGATTTAACATTGACAATCAACATTAAAACCACTTAATTGAGAAAAAAAAGGTTTTTAAAACGTGCGCCATCTTAAATTATGAAAAAACAGAGATTTTAAAATGTGCGCTAAGGGGTGGAATACTACAACGATGATTCAATACGTCTTGAATCATATGTTCTCGAATGATCGTTTTTTGAGATATTTACCTTATTTACCTATTTTATATATATTACCTCACTTCGAACGGAAGCTTTAAGATTTGGGAATCAGGTTTTGATATATTGATAATATTAGTAAGGTTGTTCCTTTCGAAAGACATAGAAATATGTAAAAATTAATATTTATGTATATTTCACTATATTGAGTGATGATGGTATTTTCGACACAGTGCGGAAACAGTTATTTTAGCTATAGTTATCAAAACCGTGGGAGCATATTAAAATAGTGTATTAAACATTGTTAAACCACTTTTGAGAACTTGGGATAACTTGCTTCTATAGCTTTCATACTTTGCAATGATCAAAATGTGTATTTCTCCAAATTTGAAAGAAAATAATGAAATTTACAGGTATTTCGATAAATGTAGTCATTTAGTCTCATTCTTAACAATTTAATTTTACAAAAAAACTGTTTAATTTACATATACTTGCTCTGAATACTTTAATTAGGAAGCAGGACAATTCAAATGAAAAATAGACCCGCACTATGTTGTTGTGAGCAGTAAGACCAATATAGTCAAGCTAATGTCGCAAAAAGATGGCCCAAAATGAAAAGGATTTTATTAAGAGTTCTTAAAAAATTTGATTTCAGAAGAGTTATACATTATTTTAACCATTTAGATAACAATGTAAACTCTGAAATAAAACTAAATTGCTAAGATTCCAACTTCCCTTCAAGAAGAACAGCGAGCAAAGGTGGCTTAAAACAAAAAATTCTGATCAGCGTTTTTAAACAAATATGATTTCATTATAGTTATAGAATATTTCAACCATTTATATAACAATGTAAACACTATAATAAAACTAAAATGCTAATAAGCTACTCCCATGCGAGAAGAGTAGCAGGCAAAAGCTGGTATAAAATAAAAAGGATTCTAACAAGGGGTCCTAAGCAAATATGATTTCAGAACAGGGACAGAATATTTCAACCATTTAGATAACAATGTAAACACTATAATATAACCAAAATGCTAACATCGAAAGGATTCTAATCAAGGTTTTTACACAAACTTGGTCTCAAAGAGGTTATGGAAATATTTAATATTTCGTTTTATATACCAGAAACATTTTTAAGTGTGATAAAGAAAAAAAAATTTAACGTAGAAACATAAAACCTAGAAATTAACTTTACTCATATGTTTTCATTCAATCCTCGAAAAAAGGCATGGTTGGTTTGTAAACAGACTTATTTTCAGAAGGAAAGAAGGGGATGTGGTTAAAATGTTTAATCATTAATTGTTTTCTGTTTTTTTTAAAGTTCACATTTTTTACTTTTTCCCCAAATTACAGTGTGAAAATTAAAAGAAACAAATTTGTATTCTAGCGACCTTAAGCTCTATATCATTCTTAAGAGTTTCATGTGTTTCAGTAAAGCAAAGATATCAACACGATTCATTTTTTTATATTGAATTATACAATAACAACAAATTATTGAAATTATTTTCTTTTTCATGGAAGATTTCAAAATTTTTTAATAGTGTAATTAGTATCTCGTCAAACATGTATGCGTGAAATACTATAAACAATTATACATTATTCACCGGTATAATATATAATAGCACGTAGTAATATATATACATATTTATATATATATATATATATATATATATATATATATGTATATATATATATATATATAAATATATATATATACATGTATATATATATAAATATATATATATATATATATATATATATATATATATATATATATATAAATATATATATACATGTGTATATATATATATATATAGTTTCGAAGAGCAAAAATAAAATGTGTCTTATCAATTTTAAACTGTTCTTGGGTTTACTTTGAAGGCACTTCTTTGTTATATCGTATTTGAAAGTAATCTCATAAAGGAGCAAATTAAAAAAAAATACAGAAAATACTTTGAGAATAATTAACATTTGATAATTTGGAGTGATATTGATAAGCAGGGGGAATTTGATAGGTGAGCAATATATACATATTAAATACATTACATTAATGGAAATTTTTTTATACTTATATATCGACGTTTTTTACCAAGATCGTCGGAAATATTAGACTCTTGGTAAGTAAATACTGTGGTATTCCTTCTACTTCAATCGAATAAAGTATTCTATAAATTTTTCACGACTTACTTGGGCTGTGGTTCCTTTTATATTAGCGGCCACTTTTTGACTGAGTTCATTTTCAATATTCCCAGGGCCCAATCAGCTCCGGGAAAATTTAAAGTTTTTTCTATCATTTTACCCTGTTTGTCCAAGCAGACCTTCGCCGTCATTATTAAATCTAAAAAAGTTATAGGAAACCCCCATTCTACACATGTAGGTGCATCTCCATAACACCTATTATTTGGTGTATGTGAATCATATTTGACCACTAGCTGAACGAATGTGAAGTTCATTGTATCTGTTGTACAGTGTTTTGAATGGTATTCGATGAGTCTGAGATGCTCTGCTAATTGACTTCTTATTATTTGTAATCATTTATATAATTTCTTCTAAGGTTTGTTCGGTATAATTTCTATAATTCCGCATCCCTGCAGTTCTTTTATAAACTAGAACCATCGTACTTCCTAGAGAAAGGTGACTTTGATAAGTAATACGAAAACTATAACAACTGGAGTTGGATAGATAGCGGGCCGACCTTAATTTCAATCAAAATAGCTCCAACAAAAATATCAAAGACACACCAGAACCATAAACAGACTCAACAATTTTGTCAAAACAAACCCAAAATTCGAAATATATTACCAATAAAGCACGAAGCTAGTATGTTCTAAACTTAAATAGAAAAATGTAATAGTTTTTTTCACAAAATAATATTTATATAATTATAGTTTTACTTACTTTCGTTAGTAGTAATATTCAATAATTGTTTGCCACTTCTTGACACCCGTTGGCGTTTCGGCAATGAATGACAAGACGACCGAACTGCCAGTGTACCCAACAGAAATAAAGACATTGGCCCCGTTCCATTAAAGGTTTGAGACATCTTTTGAAAAATTAAATTCTTAAGTTATATTATAAAATCGCCCCATTTGTTCCAAAGTCGCCGTTCGTTCCATTTTACGGTAATCAAAATTCTTGTTGCAAATCAATGACTTATTACAACTTGTAATTTTTCTGAGATATTCTAATATTTGAAAAAAAGTTATATAAATAAAAAAAATCGTGAAACTCTGTTCTGATAGGTTCTAAAATATTTTACTGCGATTTTATGTTTGAATGAATTTTTGTTACTGGGAGTTTTAATGTTAACTCTGACACTGACTGCTACTAATCGTAAAGGCTAACTGGAAAGGGACGAATAGATCAAGTTTTAGCACAGTTCTGAACCAGAGATAACTGTCACACAAATTTCATGCTAAATTTTGTTATTGGTATATATATTTAGTTCAAAATTTTACGCTACTTTCCACAAGATAATACTTAACAATTTTATTTGATGGTAGTAGAAGTAAAAACAGTATTATTGACAAGTGAAAGTAATACTACTTTTCAAGTATAATAGCTTACTAAGGGTTCCTACTGCCTCTGTCGTTTTGTCAGGCTTTCATATAAAACTGACCTGAGTAACTTGATCATCAACGTATATTTGTTGTTAAGTTTAATTTTTATCCAAATTAATAATATTTCCTTTTTCATAATTTGCCTATTTTTGCTCTTTTAAGGGAAATTCATGTATATTATATTTTCACATATGTGAAATTCTCACGAACTGATGCTAGATAGTGACAAGAAAATTATATTTTATTTATACAGGTGATTCTCGAATTTTATTTAAGGGTATTTCAGAAAAAAATGTAAATGTTTATAGTAAAATTTCATAAGCGACATTTATAGTGAAATTTCAAAAGCGATTGAGAATATTTACATGTAGTTTCCTAATATTTTCGACTAAGATTGAAATCTCATGTCACCTGTATAAATAATAGACATGTTATTTTTTACAACGGATACATAAGTATTTTTAAATTGTTATGTAATTGTTTTTGCTATACATTTGTAAAAAAATAAGTGAATAACCATTTTTCTTCTTTGTTCCAGGACGTATGTCAGAAACGCATATACATATCACCTTAGCGAAATATTTTTTACTGTTGTAAACGAATATACAGACTGGGAAAGAACAGTGCAGGTGAGCAATTTTAATTTTTTTTATTATTGAAGTAAAACTTCTAGGGTCTGAGAGCGTGACGAAAGGATATAACAGAAGTGACGTGGCGGGTGGTGAAGGCTTCAATTATGCTTATTATCTCTATATTTTTTCTATATATATATATTTATATATATATGTATATACATATATATATATATATATATATATATATATATATATATAACCATACATGACTTTATATGTCACTTTTTGACTTTTTATCAATTCTAGTCAATCGACGTAAGAAACTTTCCCTTTTTTAAACTTTTTGCTAAACAATTTAGGATTGACATATTTATGTTCATAACACATTAAGTCATATTCAAAATTAAAAAAAATGCTTCTCTGACATTTTCAATGGTGATCAAGTGAAAAATAAAGGCGTATTAAAGAAACTGCTCTTCTTTAGGTTTTTTAAAATTTCTAAACCACATTTCCAAATAAATTCATGAAAATGAATGGCGCATAATCGGTTTACGTAAAAATAAAAATATCATTAAAACACCACGAAAATAATGTTAAAAATATTTATTAAGTACAAAACGTTAACAAAGGTAACTAAACCCCTCGTTGCTTCGGTAGTGAAAATGGAAGTAAATTAACAATTTTAATATATCCAGCGCAACCTTTACGTCTAACAAAATTATATAAATGGAAACTGTCAAAATCAGAGTCCAAGCGAGTTGTAAATAATTAAACGAAGAGCGCTGTTATTTCACTTAAATCATCCGTAATTTCTACATAAAGTTAATTAGCCATAATTAATATTTTAAATACAAAATTGTACGTTAATTTCTGTGTGGTAATCATTGGTAAGTAATAATAAGTTTAATAAATTTAAGTTAAAAACAATTATAAACGGATAAATGTCATACCAAGCCCTTGCTGATAGTATGGACCCCAAATATCACACAGTATAGAGATGAGTATATATTTACTTTGCAGCATGTTTTTATTAGCTTTATTGTCTTAAAATGAAACTGTTTGACGTAAAAACCTGAAATTTTGCGCAGTTATAAAATGTATTACATATTACTACTATATGCTATATATAATAATGCTAAAGTATATCTACTTTTGTCAAACACTTTTATTACCATTAATCGATTATGGAGACATGTGCTATCCAGATCTTAATGAAGAATATTTGTGCAAGTTGGAACGTCTTCAAAACTTATGCATTCGGTATATCTTCGGCCTCAGAAAATATGATAAAATTTCTGAATACAGGTCACTTCTCAAATGGCTGAAGATCCGTGATCGACGCCAACTTCACATACTTGCACTTCTTTTTAACATATTAAAAATCCTCATAGCCCAAATTATCTTAGTGGCAAATTTAATGATTTGTCTGCTCACGGCCTTGGGCTGCGATCTGAAAGGTCACACACCCTATTTATTCCTAAACATACCTCTACCACTTACGAAAAATCCTTCACTGTCCAAGCAGCAAACATTTGGAATCACCTGGATCCTGACATCATTAATACCACGACTCTAAATACTTTCAAAGATCGAGTGAAAAAGTCCTGAAACCTTTTCCTTTGTGTTATTGCCCTTTCCTGTCGTTCCCATCCCAAATCATGTCAATATTTTGTTTTTTTTTAATTTACTTTTATACTTTTTTGTCTAATGTGCTATGAAGAATTTTCATTGTAAAATCTCTTACAGTCTACCAACTAAATTTCAATACAAATTGTTATGGTTGACTGGAAGAGATAGCTCATGTAGTAATAAGTCCGCCATGTGTACTATGCATAAAAGTTAATAAATAAATAAATAAATAAAGTATATTATACATACGTATCCCAATTAACAATAAAGAAACTGAAAAATTATGTCTATGGATATTTTAATGAGGGGTAATGGGTATAATTCTGTACATCGTGTGGAGTATAATTTTATAGAACTAGTTATAGAAGTTCAAAAAAAGTTATTTTCCTCATTTTTGGTAATATACTTTCAGAGAAATACTGAAAAATACATAAAAAAATGTACTTTCCTATAATATCTCCAAAATTGCTGAACCTAAGAATGAAACTAAAGGTGAATTTAATTCTTTAACTAAATGCGTTATCTCCTACGTAACATAAGTTTGTTTGTATTATTCAGGTCTTTTGTTATGTACAAAATCTATACATTAAATGTGAGTCAACATTGAAAACACTGAACGTTAATTTATGAAAGGACGAGGTTTTTAGAATGCGCGCTAAGTTTGGCGGAGAAACTACAACAATGATTGTAGACGTCATAAGTTTTTAGATATTAACACAATGATACATAAGTCCCTTGTACTTAATTATATTAAGTATTATTATATACTTATTGCACAAGTAAGTCTAACTTAGTGACAACTTATGACAAACGGAACCCTCAATATTTGATAATTAGGTTTTGATGCGGTTCATAATATTACCATATTGTTTATTCGAAAAAAAAACAAAAATATATAAAAAAATTACATTTACGTAAACCTTTGATGATAGTCTGTGAACCAGGTATCACAAGGATATAAATATATGTTTTCTTCGCAGCTTATTTTTATTAGCCTTATCGTCTTAAAGTAAATAGAGCACTCATCACGCGCGAGTTGATATTTAATATTTTATGCAAGTAGATATTGTAATACATTCATAGTTTACTCAAATTAAAGGATAAAATATTAAAATATTTTAAAAGGAAATGAAAAATCGAATTGCTTTTCTTCGGCCTCTTGGGATATTCTGATAATTTATTTCTAAAATATTATTAACAATGAATGAATATCAAGTTAGACCAATACTAAAATAATGATAATATTAATAATAAGTAATTAGCCCTGCTATTATCACGGCAATATCGAGTTAATTTATAAATAAGGGATTTATAAATAACATCAGTATAAATACTTTTCTTTAATAAAATGTTTATTATAGAAAATGTATAATAATTCACGTGTGCGTCAACATCTAACCAAATATTGTTAAACATAGCATTTTTATGTTGTGCCTAAACCGACGAGTTTAAGCCACTTACTCATGAATCACGCCTCACAATAAGGGTAGGCAGCCCATGAAAATATTTCCTGCAAGTTATAAATCTGGAATTTTACAACGACGGATATCAAAGTCGAGGTCGTCAAACCAAATTTCCGCTTGTAGGTGAGTAATGTTATAACGTCACGGTCGGAAATTTATTTTGCCTTCATTCGTGTTTGGATATTTTCCTTGCAACGCTAAGAATTTAGTGACAGGCCTGTATGTGACTATGGAGAAACTTGTGGCTGAATTGGATTCCAACAATATAAGGTTTCTGCTAAGGAAGAAGTTGATCCAAAAAGGAAAATGCATAAAATTTTGTGATGGTCAACCACATCGGTTATTGGCTATCTTTGGAAAATATAAGTTGTTCAATGCCACTTCAGTTTGCTGATATTAAGCTGTGTGTCGGCTATTTTTATTCTTCATCGGACTTTTCCATTTCGCATTTTGTTCTTCAGGGTTACTCCGAAAATGGCTCTTTCCAATGTTCACTGAGTGAATTTAAATGATTATAAAAATATAATAATAATTAACATATTGGGCATAAAATTTTCGAGAAAATCATGTTTTATTTATAACTCCACAAAATATTATCCCGCTAAGTAATACCACATAAAATATTGTACTAGGTAACATATTATCACGTTGAAAATTATGTCCCCATTTTCCGACAGTGCAATTAGCAAAAACACTTTTTCAACTTAAATGCTTAAATTTCTATACATACTTAACTATGTATGGAATATTTCTAGTAATAACATGTCAGTTAAGAAAATATTTTAATTCCCATGATTTAAGTTATTAATTTATTTCATATTTCAATGCATAATTACACTATTCTCTAATGATGTACTATTTACTATACTAACATTCATTTCGAGGCCATAAAAATAATTTTTAAGTAAAAATACATGGTAGAATAATGTAATAAATTCAGTGACGATTTCGATATCAAGAGTAATAAATGATTAGATTTTATAAATTACTAAATTATGGAAGCAAAAAGGGATATGATAAGAGAAATAGGAGAAGAGATACAGTTGTGATGAATATGTTAGAACCAAGTAACACGTGAAATAAATGACTATTCAAAAGAATATAGTTCTATGTTTGTCAATGAAAAAAATTAAATCAGAATGTAGCATAAGATAATGACTATAGCTGTTGACGTGAATTTATGATAAAAGACAATAAAAATAATAAAATTCAATTAAACATTTTGCTTATAAAACATTTTCCAATTTGATTTAGACATAATATAAATTCATAAATATATTCAATCGTATTGCTCCGAGTTTACATTATTAAATGGAGCACTAACAATGGATAAGAAAATAATAGACATTGTATTTCATGTAGATTTAAAAGTTATTGCTGAAATTATTTCTCGTTGGCTGCATTTAAAAATAAATCTTTAAGTACTTTGCCAAGTTTTGCGTGGAAAATTCATGTAGATATTTTAAGTAAATCATTTGATTCTCTTTACTGCTATCTGTAACGATATTTTTAACTCTGAGTACATAGTGATATAAACTTTTAAAAATATGGAACCAATATATTTTCAATTGCATCCAAGTGACGGTGGATCGTGATAAAATATTTATAAATCAAGTTTTCCCTAGGTTTTAAAAGTGGGCTTAAATCTTCATGGTTCTGGACTGGCCGGATTTAAAATAGGCTTAGCAATTCTATTACGTTTCACCGGTTGCTATTCTGGGTAGAATAACTGATAATTTATATTAAGTAGAACTGAGTTTCTTTTGTTTTTAATATAGTATTGACGTGAAAAAAAGTTAATGACTAAATTGTGCACCAATTTCTAAAACGTAATTAATTTTTCTAATCCACACATATAATAGAATATGATATTATATAAATCAGACAAAATAGAAATACCAATACTGATATCGTGAGTCAACAAATATTGATTTAAATATTATTTGAAGGCTAAACAATTTTATTACTTTACAATAATTGGTAATTTGTGTAATATGTAATGCTTAAAATTAATGTAGTTAAAAATGGAAATTTTATGGTTGGAAAATTTTAATGAAGTTACTATTTTATTATAGTTTGTAACAATATTGATCAATGTGGGCGTAAAAATAAAGTCTTAAAGACCGACTTTTATGTTAGTGCTACTTTACGACCAAGTTAATGGTTTTGCTGTTAGTTGAAGATATATGGATATTAGTGCACGTTATCAACGCTAATGGAGACAACATGGCTCCGTAAATGGGAAAGGCTATTGTGAAATGAGTGAGAAAAGTTTTAAATCTTAATTCTATTTTTGAATATATATCACGCATGTCTTTGCTTAACATCGTCTAACGTGCCAGCATCGAGTTTTAATGAGACTTAATATTAACTCAAGTAACTTTATAAGTAACTAACAATAGCAAGCAACTTTTACAGCACTTTGGAAAAAGGAGATCTTCTTCTTAAAAAATAATAGAATGTTTAATTTTTTTTGTACTTATAATGATATAAATTTGCCTTAAGAAAATAATATGTGCCCCAATTCATTGGTGTATACGTAGGAAAATATGTTACAGGTCGTAATTCCTGGCCGATTGCTGCGATTCTTTTTTTTATCGATTGATTAACTAGCTATCGGAATATAATTGTTCTTCACTATGATTTGGGACAAGCACAATTTTTATTTACGAAAGCTTTCTCTTTTTCTCTTAGGCAATTATCTCTGATCTTAGTCTTTTGCAGATCATGCCTCTTTTCTCTGCTTGCTGCTATTTTTAACTTTTTGCATATATGTTTTTTTAAGAAACAAAAAAAATGCAATGTGCGCTATTTTGGTTTAGCTAAAGATTTTTAATATATTTAATTTTTCTATACGTGTAATTAAATAGTACTGAGGTCGTATTCGTGTGTGCGTGGGCTTTACGTCAAAACTACTGGATTGATTTCAATGAATAAAGTACTAAATATCACGCACTTTGCGGGGATTAAAATAGTTTGAGAGAGGTAGAGTGACTTTACACATTGAATATTTTTAGAAAATTTGTCAGGTGCGTGTGTCAGGTCATCTGTTTGCCTGTTTAGCTGATTAACTTTCTGTCTGCTAGAACAGAATACAGAAATTACGAGATTAATTTTGAAAGATTTTTTACTAAAATAATACTTGAGGTTCAAATTAAAATATAGAACTATATTTTGTCACCATAAAATAATCTTTAAAAATAATTGTCTATCTGTCTTTTTTTTGTTAACCTTTGGTTTTTAGTAAAATATAAAACCTTTACGCTAATTCGAACAAAATATAATCATTTTAGCCAGTAGACGAAATGTACCGCATATCTTATTTTCACCGTAGTGCTTAATTTAAGATAATGCTAAATTTTTAGAATTGTTTACCTCTGAAACTAGAATAGTTTTTTGTTTTTTTCGATCGAATATTCCCTACGAAACTTGAAATCTAATTGTAGCCCTTACGCAACAAGAACCGAACTTGTGAGTTTAAGAATAGATACTAAATGTGTTGAAACCGTTACAGTGATTTTTCTTAAGGTTCACGTTAAGTTACAAGTTACTTGTATGTTAGTATAGGATACTTCTTAAATTTAAGAATATTTTTTCTAGGAAATGATACCGCCGCACAAATAAAAACAACTACACAATAGAAGATGCGGGCAAAAGTAAATTGCCTTATATTAACAACCTATATAAAATGAAAATATTTTTCATCTCTATATTTAATTATTTACGATAATAAATATAACACACAAACACTTTTTTGTACAATTTTTCTCTCTCTGTAGTGTCACGCAAAATCTATATGACGGATTTTAATGAAATTTTATATGGTAAGATTATATACCCACGAACAACACATAAGGAAAAAAAAATATTTATTTTTCCATTTAATTACACGCAAATTCCTAGTCACAGTTGGTTTAATAAGTTTTTAAAAAGATGCCTAAAATTTTATGATTTGTGACAACATATTTGGGGTTTGAATAATAAAAATATATGATTAAAATTTATGCACTTACTAGATTATGGACATCATATTTTAAAAAGCAATAATTGATTTTAACCCTATCCGTATCGTACTTGTTGTTTTAGATATATAAGGTATAAATTCATTTTACTTAAAGAGATAGGAGAATATCGAATATACTTCTGACCGATATACCGTTAATCCTCCAATATTTAAGACAATATATAAGCCAGTAGACGAGATATAAGACAGTTTATAAGCCAGTAGACGAGATGTACCGCATATCTTATTTTATATCGTACCGTTATATAATATTCAGATTATAACTTTTAATAGTTTAAGTATTGTCAAGATTAAAGTCCTTTTTTGACCGTGGCTTCAACGTTTGCTCTTTTATATAATGTCATAAGAAAAAACGATCCATGGTACTAAAGTATATTAATCATAATACTCAGTAAGCAATGTTTAAAAATATTTAAATGAAAAAGTTAGGAGGGTGGAAGGATTTTTCACAATTTTAAAATATATTCCACCTAAATCCTTATTTCCGAAACTGTTCAATTTAAAATGTTGTAAAAACAGGGCTTTAATAGCCTACCCAAACGTCATAACGATTTGTAACGATTATATTGAGTGCCATATTATTTGAAATGTTCACAAAAATATATGTAATCTAAATTTAATTATATTTAATTTAACTATTAGCAGATATTCATTTCGCTAGTAAGTCCATATTAGCGATGATTAATTAATAATGAATCATGAATTTATTTCTAATGAGGTAAAAGACCTTTGATGTGTAAAGCAGACACGCAACTGATCGGTTTTATCGGTGGATCAATTGATTTATAATACCAAATATTAATGAAATATGATGTTGTAGGAGATTCTGTAGGAGATCTTTTTTCCGTAATTATATTAATTAGGAACATGAACTTTAAAGATGTCCAATTTTAGAGTAAACAAATATAATTTTTAATCTATAATTTAAACTTAATTACAATTGTAGCTATTACCACAATACATATTTTCTACTTAATCAAACAACAAAAAGATGTCTGCAATTAATATTTATTTATATGAAATTAAACAGTTGTTAAATTGTTATGTTGTTAGTTGTTAGATGCATAAAAATCGTGTAATATGGGATATTTATAGATTATTTAAGTTGTTAATTAAAAGTGCTCTTTAATTACCATTGTTTATATAAATTTCAATTTATTTTATGACGATTTCCACAGCATCCAATAAATACGCGAGATGCCGCCGTGCTGGCGCTCTCGGATGCGCAGTACGTTGCTCCTCTGGTCCAGACGGGAGACTTCCTCAGCGTAGCCAAGAGCGCACCGGATGCTGGGCCCAAAACATTTTTCTACGTTTTCGATTACCAGACTAAAGACGGGGACTACCCTCAGGTAAATACGGTAACGTATACATTTTATTAATTTATGTAGCACAATTATTTTAATTACAATATTATTCTACCGTTCTTTGCAACTTTTTATCTTAATACAAAATTTTCAGTTAACGAATGCTTTTACAATTATAACGTGATGCTGCTAATAAGTAAGGCTTGTTCCAAAAGATGCCCGTATATATTAAAATGATAGGATTAAGTATGGCCTTTTTCATTGTTAAAGAGGATGTAGGTATTTTTTCATAATATTGATATGCAAATACATATAAATTATCCATACATAAAATAAAACTGTAACAGAGTGAATTCCGTATATTAAAAATATTTAAAAAAAGTGTTTGGTTTTGCGTATAGAATGATGATGCAAACCAGAAAACCTTTTTTGTAATGTTTGTCTGTCTGTCAATATGTTAACTTTAACGGATTTCAAGCAAAATCTACTGGATGGATATTGATGAAATTTGGTATGATATTAGTATATACTGCATGCTCAAGGAGCAATGTAGTATATATATATATATATATATATATATATATATATATATATATATATATATGTATATATATATATATATATATATATATATATATATGTATATATATATATATATATATATATATATATGTATATATATATATATATATATATATATATATATATATATATACGTGAACACATATATTTATATGCAAATTATTCACGTATACACTCACACACATATCCGTACATGCATAAAGACATATTTGTGTGTGCATTCATACCCATATTAATATATTTTACAGTAAAAACATAAGTTGGAAATCATTCGATATCATTTAATATCCTACTGTACTGTCATTTTAAAGGAGTCAGAGTCTAATTGTTATCTTAAATGACGAATCTGTTGTAGGTTTAACTTCTGGGAGGTCAGAAACGAGTACGTTTTAAATGTTTGTGTCAATAAATGCATACAGTTTATCTCCATAGATAGTCAAGTAATGACAAGTCACCACGATGACATTTTCGAGTCTTGTTAATGTGATGAACCGGTTTGTAATCGTCTCTATTTTAGTGGAAATGAAAAAAAAAATTAATAACTAGTTTGCGAAAGTAAAGTCCTGGTAAGTCCATAAGTAAGAAGTAAGTGGCACAAGGGTATGATTTTTATTAATAAATTTTATTAAAGTTTTCTGGGCTTTCAAGAGAGGATCAATGATATTCATGGCAACTGCTCTAAGTGAGCATGCTGTAAGTCAAAATCGTTTGTGCTAGTATGTAGCAGAAAATGGTTAGAGCGTGCGAGATAAGTAATTTGCGTATGTTTTTGAAAATAAGTCGTTTATACTTTTAACATTTTTTTTTTAATATGACCATTCAAACGCCGAAAAGAGTCAAATTGCGTGTCAAAAATCAATCGCTTCAAAAGGCATTTTCTCTTAAATAAATGCATTTTATAACCGTAGAGAAATTGCAACATTAGTCACAAGCCAAATAATATTCATTCGGTGTTGATTGGAATCTTTACTTTTGCATTTCACATACGAGGCAGTACCTGATAAAATTGACATCAGATAGACACTAATATGTTTGTTGTGTATTCAAAATGGGAGACGTTCTGAATAAAAATATTTTCTAAGAAAATTTCTTATCTACATTCTATAATTTCTTTCTACACATAGACAGAAAATGTTTCTAAACAAAGTTTTCCGGCTTCTATTATCATTCCATACCCTGAATCAATCATCCTTTTTAAAATATTTTCCACGTACAAAATTAACTGTTTTATAATTTGATATATATATATACATATATATATATATATATATATATATATATATATATATATTTATATATATATACATACATATATATATATATATATACATATATATATATATATATACATATATATATATATATATATATATATAGAAGAAAGATTACTGCGCATTTTATTAATATTCAAGATTTATTAACATTTAATGGTGTGAAAGGAGCACAATGGTTTTATTAAAATAACTAAGTCTGAGTCAGAGCTGACAGGTGGTTGACCGATTGTTTAGGTAACACTAATGTCAGTGATGATGATTAATCTTGAAAAAATGATATACGAGTAGAAAGTAAAGTAATACCGTATATCGCAAGCTTTCTTGTTGAAACACAGTTAACCACTGAGTCCTTTTATTTATGGTGCACGCTCTTTATTAGTATCTAATGTATAAGTTTAGTAATATGGATATATTAAATATGTTTGCATAACTATCTAAGAAATGTATCCAAAAACACGTCGTGCAAACTTTAATTTTTTTTCAAAACATGTTAATACTGATACTCTAAATTTCACAATTTTAAAAATATTTAATATTAATATTGTTTATTTTGATCCCATTTTTAAAACTCATCGATAACAATAAAATTAGAATCAAAATTGCATATATTTGCATAATAATTTAAAAAAGGGACTCCTTGGTATAATAAGGCAAGTCCAAAAGACCATTTTCATTACCTCTCTGTACACAAGTACAATAGAAAATATTTTTCAAAAATCATCATTTCTATCAAAATCAAAGGGCGTGTACCTGAATATTAGTATTGTTATATCTTGGCAAATTTAGGTGTGAATAGAACAAGTATATACACTCATTACGAACGGACAGGTGTCAGATTTGATGTCATTTACTGGGAAAATGGTGGATTGTGGGCGCATCATTTAATTGTTTGGCGATTATTTCTCATGCTTCGCGTTTCTTTATTAATATAATACGACAAATGTTACTACTTTGTATCAGTATTAGAGTAGATAAAATTTTTGAGCTTTGCCAAAGATAACGGTCTCAAACTGAATATCGTAATTAAAACGCTCGAGGAATTATAATTATTGTTGTGATAAATGCTTCGCTTCAAATATATATATATATATATATATATATATATATATATATATATATATATATATACACACATATATATATATATATATATATATATATATATATATATAAGAGTTGTGCCTAATTTATTCCTATTTATATTTGATTGCGGAAAACAATATTATCTTATTTATATACTTTTAATAATCTATTTATTAGTTTATCATTATATAAACATATATTGCTTTAAGTTTACTATAAACTTTACTAACGTCAAGATACAAAGAGAACACAAGAAGTCCAAGGGGCTATCGATGAAAAATATGCACGTTATTTTTGACTCGTTTTTGAGTACCTTTTTAACTTTCATTTAGAATTTAGTGTTTAAAATAATACTGCCAGGTCATACAATCTTAAGAATTTATTACAATTGTGATTCGCTCCATATTTGAAATTACCGTATTTAAAGAATTAAATTATGTAATAGATTTAGTTAGTATTATTCCTTAAGACAGAAATTATAATATTTGCTGGAAATACATCAATTCAATTTACATTAAAACTATTATAACGCCCAAAAAGCGATTATATTTACTTAAAAGTTATTATAGATAAGTAAACTAAGCCTACTGAAACCGACCGTCATTTATTTCTTCTTATTTAAACTAACCCTGAACTTCAAGATCAGGAAACGCCCATAACAGATACGATTAAATCGAAATTTTCTATAAATCTATAAAAATCAATCTATCGTTACAATTCGGTTTATTAACATATAAAAAAATTTGGTTATGCCTATACTAGAACTAAATTATAAAAAATAAATACGGGAAAAAGTACTATGAAACTTAGAAACTGTAATAAATTAAATTGTTTATATATCAGAGGAAAGCTCTTTGTTAACTTAAGCGAACCTCTCATGTTTCGGTCAGGAAAACTACAAGAAGTGAAAAATATCCACGCAAAAGTAGTTGTTGCTTGAAAAGTGCCTAAAGGCTTGATTTTAGTGCCTAAAAGCTTTTTCATGTGCGTCCTTTTATTGCTACGAATAAGGAATAAAAGAGATGTAGTGGACTGAGAATTTAAAAAGATTAAAGTTTACAATTTTTATGTCTGAATTGTCTGATAATAATACGAAAAAAATAATTTAATACAACTTTAAAAAATATTCTTTCCACAGGTTATATGCTTACACAGTCTACTGTTAATAAATACAATACAATAAGATATATATTTATATTTAAAAAATGGAGGAGACTTTCTTTAAAATCATGCTTTAACGACAACTACTTCAATAAAAGTTTGTTTGTTAACCCACGCCCGTCCCTGGTTTTTTGACCATTTGACGCCGAGCCTCCCAGTAGCGTCCGACAGTATCACTAGTTGGGCATTTCAAAGTCTTTCAAGAAAGATAGTCTTTGAGTAAAATTTAATGAACTACTTCAATACAAGAAAATGTGACTGCTCTGTGAAAAGCCTTGCTCCAGCCAAAAGGCACTATAAACGTATAGAAAAAATATAAGCTACATATATACATATTAGTATAGACTATATTATAAAGGAGAATGTTACAAAATCTATAACACCATATAAGGGGATTGCCAATACAGAATCAATCATCGCTTTCTAGAAGTAAAAAAATTATTTGCGACATTTTTCCAACCTCAAAAATACATCAAAGCCTCAAAACACACATCACCATCTCAAGAAAGTCGAACTAAATATGAAACCCTTATTGCCCCACGAAAATGTACGAAAAATTGAGGATCAACAAAAACCATTACCAATATATACGGTTTAAATACTTCCAGTGAAGCATTAAATACCATTACCAGTATATACGATTTAAATACTTTATACTACAAAAAATAAATAATCAGCTTCAAATTTTAAGATGTTTGGTGCAGGGATAGAAAAAGCTACTTGTTTCATGTTGTCGACATTATACCAAAAATAAGTGCCGACGAAGTGATAAGACGTTTGTTTTTCTATATAAACAAGAATGTTAAATTTGGTGTCAAGAATTTTTTTATGGCCTCACAACTATTCCGCATAAAATCGTCATAGGAATTGTTTCATATATATTATATGCCAAAAAGTATTTAAAAAGGAACTTGGACCACAAGGAAAACAAAGTGATAATTACTGATAACTTATACTGATACTTGATAAAATATACTGATTATTTGACTTTAGTGTATCGTTAATGCGAACTTTGAATACTTAGGAAAACTTTAAAGTTTATTTTTTCTTATTTGAAGTATTTTTAATTTATCAAGTTTAGCATCCGTGTATTGTGCAATTACATGGTGGTTCTTTATGTAGCTGTTAATATTTCATTACTATTGTTATACACGTGATACAGTAAAAACACTTTAGCAGTAACACGTATTTTTACTAATAAAGTCTTTCAGTAACATTTAGTAGGAATTAATAAAAATGGTTTATTACAGAAATTTAATGCCACCCAAGTCGGTAAATAATATTTATTATTTAATATTTACTTTTTGATATTGGAAAAAATAATTTAAATTTTTGGGGAATTATTTATAATTTTAAAAATACATCATAGTGTAATAAGGCATGTTAAGACATCATGTAATAAGTTATTTTCCCAGTGTGAAAACTACATTATCAAATTAACGATTATTAGTAACATCCCTGACAAAAAAGAATTTAATTAAAAAGTAAATATTCCGAATCCTAAAGTTGTGAAATGGAAATGAATTATTTTTATTTCACAAACCGTGTCTAAATAAGGAAATAAATGAACGTGTCTCTGTTTGTATCAGTAGTATTTAACAAATAAATATTTTTCCGATTATAAAGAATAGATAGTTTAGAGATTTACTCTAAATTTGTTCCTTTCCAATAGTATGCCATTTTTCTTATAATTCAACCTGAATAGTTTTAAAACAAATTGTGTATTTATCTTATTGTTTTTTTAAATATTGAGTATATTTGGCGTTAATTTTGTAGAAATTCATTATTCACAATTAAATAAAACTACCTACGTAGTATACTTTCTACTTTTTTTAAGTTCTTTACCACGACCTGGGTTTCGTTGTATTTCAACATCTTCAGGTAGGCTATTAGCAAAAATTTTATTTTATTGTTTTTATCGGAACATTCCTTTTTCCTGCACTTTCAAAATTTTATTCCAATGTGTAAACGGACACGGCTGGCTTCTGTTTCTTTCTAATATCCTAAATAAAAGTAAGGGTTTTCCGCCGAAAACATACCAATTTCGAAATAGCTATAATATCATTTTAAATAATTCGTATACTACATAACATAACTTTAGTAAAAACTTCTCACGGTCTTTGACATGAAAAGTTTTAATTAAGTATATAAATGCTCGAAAATTTTATTAGCTTTCCTCTAAAGTGCTTTTTCATACATACTTTTGTACGTAAAAAGAATCAAAATATTGTAGAAAATAAATAAGCGAATAACAGATATAAGAAAAAGAAAGTGAAGTTAATTAAAAATTAATTTTGGGGCGGTGGAACACATCAATAGAATGAACATTGAAAAACCGACAAAAAATGTAAATTGTTGTCGAAATATTCGAAGATCACTCTTTAACGTATGGCTTAATGTAAAGCTTAACGTATGTTAACGTATGGCGTAAATGTCTTCAAAATATACTAGAGATTTTTTCAAGTTGTAATAACAAAAAAGTTTACACGGTACTATAACAAGCACATTAGTAAAACAAAATCAGGTCTACCGTAATCTAATAATACGGTATTAATCACGACCACGGGGTAAATAATGTCGATATAAATAGAGACTAATTATATTATCACGTATATAACATGATTAGCTTTATTCAGGTTGCTACAACTTATACGATTGACGGTTGAATTAGAACATTATTCTGATAAAATGACTTCACCACTCTCAGTGTCGGTATTGCCATCGTGTTATAGTCGCGTTTATTATCTCCATAAATAAAAAAAATACAAAGAAAGTAAACAATGTGCTTACCGTGTCCTTCCTTACACAGGATTGGAAAATGCATTGTCAATTGTTTGAATTGTATTGTACCCTGCAACTTAATAATTTACATTTATAATGTCACTTACTCAGCTTATTCTAAATAACGCTGTTTCATAAAAAAATATGATTATTAATATCTTAAACTAAGTATAAGAGGTATACCCTAATAAATGTGAATAAAGTTACTGCATATTAGAGACGTGTATAAATTGTATTATTACTGTTTGATTCAAGCATACTTGATCGCTTATAATCAACATTAATTAAATAGATTTTTTTTATATTTAGCCAAAAAAAATTTGTAATTGCTACACCTTTTATAGAATGTCGAACTTTAATAAGAACAATGCATTTAGTAGTCTCCACGGAGTCGTGGATTTGTTATCTAGAGCATTTGTTTGAAGTGTTTATTTCATGTGAAGAAATTTGAGAAATTCACAAGATATAAAATATATTATTTTATAAAATTTTCCACTAAAATGGCGACGACGTTACCTTTAATGAAAATTTGTCTTAAACAAGCATTTGAATACCGTAATTAATAGGTTTCACGTTAATTGATTTTACCATTTCATTTATTGCGATTTCATTACAATAAATTATCAAATTTCTATTCTTATAAAGCTATTATCTCCCCGATTGAATACCATAATTTAATACCACACCGAGATATTATTATTCTGAGCTTTGAAAGCTTGCGATAAAAGCACAAGCTTTCAAAGCTCGTTATCGGATATTGAAATGAATCGTGCATTAAATTTTGTGTATAAGTTTGAGAGTATCTCGGGAAGCATAGTGGAATGTTATGTAACTTTCTTGTGACTTTGCCTCAATAAAATTTTATTGTAGGACTAGTAATTGCGGGGAGAGTATTTATGTTATGAGTCATCCAGCCGTCTTTATGAGGAAAATCAACATATATATCTAAGTTAATATCAGATACGAAATAGTTTTACTTTTCATTTATGCAAAATACTTTCACTACGTGTTAGTTTAACCTATATTTGTCCATAAAAGTTTAGTCCGTTAGTTGCTAAATCGTGTTGCTATATGAATTAATTTGGCAGAAATCCCAATACGTGTATCTGAATGTTTATCTGCAGTATCAGACTTACATTTAACATTTTTCGCGACATGTAAATTGACGATTATTAAAAAGCTCGATTAAGGCTATTCTTCTTTTCTCATTGAATATTCGTGAGTTATTGCGAGAGGTCATATTTACTAGCACAAAATGGCTAACTTACTTAGTAAAAAAATATGATCTAATAGAGAAAACAACCGGAGAAAAACTTTTCAAACCAATTGAAAATTGTGTATTGAAAAATTTACGAAAACCCTAAATTTAATAACGGTTGTACTACGAGGTACGGTTACTATTTGTTTAAAATTGTATTACAATTTTGCTGCATTGAAATTTTGGTTTTCGATATTAGTTTCACTGAAAAAAAATTATTGTTATCATATTATAAAACGCAACGGTTTTCAATTGTTTGAGTTTCAAAAGTGTTGACATGACAGATAAAATTGTCTATATAACTTCCGTTGTGTTAATAAAATAAGAAAATAACTATTTGTCCATCTCAGTCTTTCGTCACTTGATTGAGTACTGAATGCTGTATCAAGATAACTTAGTTTCTTTTTAAAACTCTAGCCCAAATATGAAACTGTACTGTACAAGAGTAAATAAAGAGTGATCCGAAAAATAGACTTTTTGAGACACCGAAATTGTTTTATTCAGTTGTGGTCTAAATGTTATGTTATAATTAGAAACAAATCATGAAAAAATTAAGACGAGCATAAAAAATGCTTCAAAGGTATGAATGGTCTAAACAGAATAAACAGACAGTACATTAATACTGTAACAAGATAAAGATTATATTTGGTTACTATTAACTTTTTGTAACATTAAGTAGAAATAATAATATTAAAAGTAATAAGCTTTTCACAGCTATATTAGAAGTGTTAGATTGAACTTTGGAAATTTGTGCGAATTGAAATAAATGGAATATGTCCAAAATTTTTTTATACAAATTTAATTAATGTATTTTTTGATAGATAAGTCCATTTCTATTATTGAGACTCCTTATATCTCTAAAATGATGTTCACGTGAATTTTTCAATCTTTTATGCCAAAAACCATTATTATATCTGTCCAAATTTTTGTATTACTAGGGATAGAAATTCTAACTTAATTTTCAGTTTTTTTTCAATAATAGGTCCACACATAAGAATTACTATATTCGCACATTATCTATCGACGGGAGGCCGAATCGCTCACGGATTATACAATGTTGCATTAAAATGAGAGACGTGCTTCTTAATAACGTTTTGACAGATATCTTTCGATGGTTTAGGCTATCCACAGTAAGCGACTTTTCTGTCCGTCATATTTCAGAAATTAACGCTTTTCAACGATCGTTTTTACGTGAAATCATACAATTTTTTTTATTAAAAATGATTGATAATTAGTAGTAGGCATGTAGTCATATATCAAGTGATTTAGAGATTTTAGGGTTATTACACAGGATTCATTTCGATAATGAAAGTAATAGGACCCGGCGTACATTACATATAAATACCAAGTAAAGTGTAGAGTACATATAAACACCAAGTCAATTATATATGTGAGAGTTAAATGAGCAAGATTTTGAAACTAGATTTCGGATTAATAAAAATTCTTGAAAAAAATTCTTCAAATTTTGGATTAATAAAAATGTATCATTTGGAATATAAGAATTATAGTAATAATCATGAATTTAATATTACAATTTACTATTTCCTCCAAACATAAACATTATATTAATATTGACCTTTGTCCAATATGACATATGACAGAATGGAAATTAGAGAAGGTTGCATTCCGTAACTAACCCATAAGAAAATGCCAAATAAACATATTCATATCTCACTCTAAAGATGCGCAGAAACGTTGCGAGGAGAGGCCACCTAACGGTTATACTTTTTTAACATTCTAATTTTGCTCCTAATAAAACTTCTTACTGGGTGCTATTAATGAAAATCGATTCTTAGGGAGTAACACTCCAAATATATCCGTTGCTTAAAAATTCACGAAACATTTAAATTCCAGCGAATCGAATATAAATAAAACT
Source organism: Druceiella hillmani (assembly GCA_039881145.1). Lineage (NCBI taxonomy): Eukaryota > Metazoa > Arthropoda > Insecta > Lepidoptera > Hepialidae > Druceiella > Druceiella hillmani. Next base: position 14,137,028 of record JAYKKI010000042.1, on the reverse strand, counting down.
ATTTATTTATTATTTATTTGTGATTAAACATTTTTAAAGGCATATTTGGGATTAGTAGTAATGGAACGCGTTACTAGTACGGAAGAGTACGGATAGAAAGAGATCTACAACTGACGATGAACAGTTAAATTATTCAAACAATCCTTGTCTTGTTTTCGTGGAAAACAAGACAAGGATCTACGTTTACAAATATAGAGAAAGGTCGGTTTTGAGTGTTAGTGATAAGTGCCTTATAAACTAGTATTATTTAGAATTAATTAAATATTTTTAATGTCTCAAACAAGTCAAAATCATTAATTTTGGGGCTAATATTTGTTTAAGATTTTCTATATGATGCAAGCACAATCCAAAAAACAAACATACTCAGAAGCAAACTGACATATAACAATTCAAAATGTACTTAACATCTTGTCCCAGGTTGTATAAAAATTAATAGTGAAGATCTTGTCTAAATTCAATCATTAATTATCTGAAGGCGTTACTTTAAGAACGGACAAACGTACATAAGAACGCAAGAAAATTTCAAAAAGGATTGACCTTTAATCTACAGTTTACGTATACTTGCTTTAATTGATTTTCTCAAATATTTTTGACGCAGGCTTTACGTTCATGTTTCTATCGTGTCAATGTCGCGTTATGTTGCATTCATAACAAGGCCCATAGCTTTTGACAGCGTCGCGCACCGCGGGGTCACGGGTTCGATTCACAGTCGCTCGTCGAGTGGTGCTTGAAATTGCTTAACTAAATTCATCATATCAGTGACAGGCCCCAGTCTTACTAGCGTGAGATGCTATGTACAGTGATTGCCAACCTGTCTGTTTAAGGTGATATTATCTTCAATGATACGGTGTATAGTCCGAACGTTACTTCCGCTAGATGTTGCGAGAGTGGCTCCTTGCTACCATGGCGGAGTCGACATTTAAGTCACAAGTGTTTCTGATAATGATCTTCCACTTTTTTTCTCCAAGATGTAGAAATATATTTTGAGGGCGTAGTATATACTGACCAGTGGATTGATCGACAATTGATAGATTACTTGGCAGAAGTATTTGTGTACATGTATGTAACATACATACATGTACACAAATAATTTGCAGAAAAAAATCAATTATAGATTAAACCAATTTTAAAGGAACTCGTAGATAATAAAGTTTTCCTCGGTGCCATTCGATTATGTAACATCTCGTTCAGAAATGTTTATTTTTTATGCGTAATCGTAAAGTTAACTTATATTTGCTGTTAAGAGGTATTTTATTTCAATTATTTTTTTATTTATTGCCAATTTATTTTAAAACCTCAAAGTACGTTACGATTTTGAATTATCTCAAATACAATTTTATTGCCAAATATTTAAAATGTATGTTTATCTGTTTCCTTGAAGCATCTGGACAATCTTTTAGAGACTGGTTGAAAGACAGAGGTAACTTGGTTTTACGCGTAAAAAAATTCATTGTATGGGTTTACATTAAGAATTTTTAAATTAATTTTTTTACCTGAAATCTGACCAATTCTAATGTATTAACTAATTCTATTTTCCATAATCGTGAAATTAAATTTGATATCATTCTTATAAATTATTAGTCAGTGGTTGATATAAAACTCATTATATGCATTTTGACTGACCAAATACTGTGTTTATTTTCTGAAGTTACTTTTTAGTATAAAACAAAATAAAAGTATTTTCAGTAATAAATATATAATAATATAAAATTTGATACATGAACTGAATGTTTAACATATTATTATGAATGTTTAAATAATGTACTTTATATAATTGATATTATGAGCGATATTTATATGGAATTCTATTTAAAGATTATTTTTGGAATTTCACTGTCTTAATTTCGTACTTGCATGCATTAATTATTATATTTTATTTTTACCATCACATAAGTTCATAGAGTTTCCTAAGTATTTTAATTGTGACATTCCATCTTTTATAAACATTAAATTTAATTCAAAATGCAGTATCCTCTTTTCCATTGATTTTGCTTTAATTTTTAAATCAAAAAACAAAAATTTCGTAATTTTTTTAATCACTCTCTTTCCCACATTCTTATGTGTTACTTTTTTCTGCATTTCTCAATTTTCAGCCAGCATTTATTATCTCTCTACACTTACTTTTATCTCATCCTTCTTATATAAAATTATTAATTTATTTCAATGTATGATTGCTTACGCGCATATTCCATCTTTATATAATATTTATGTTCTTCCGGTTGTTTCTGTTCCATGAGTATACCCATTGCAATAAAGTCAATAGGGTATAGCAAAATATATGAATTACATAAAAGAACAAGACCAACAGTTACAAAAATAGATGTATCCAAGATATATTTACATATTTTTGTTATAAACTCTAACAAAATATATAGATCATTTGTTTTCAAAAACATGTGACTATTAACAATTTACAATAAAGTACCGTAAAATAACAAAATAAATATAAACAAAATTTTCTTGTGTTTGACATACTTTGACGTTACGGTTTTTGCTTCAATATAACTATATGTGTATACAATAAACTAAACTAATAGCGTATATACAATATTAATTTAATTAATAATATAATTATCAACATGTGTTGGAATATTTTCACATTTAGTTCATTATACTCGATAAAATATTGTTTCCTTTTTATTTCATTATCTTATGTATAAATACACTATTTGAAAACATAAATTAAATTACTATGAATAATATTAATCAACATTCATTAGTATTAATAAAAGTAATTCAACTATTAATCATAATTTAATTAATTGTACAAACTAATTATCATGCTAACATCGTGTACGATAACTTCATACGTCGGTATAACACGGTCATTGTATGGTCCGAACGTTATTTCGGCTAGACGTTGCGAGAGTGGCTCGATATTTAAGTCACAAGTGTTTCTGATAATGATCTTCCACGTGTTTTCTCCAAAATGAATAGATCCTCCGGACCTTACGCTGATATGTTAACGCAATCCATTAATCATATATATATATATATATATATATATATATATATATATATATATATATACATATATTAGAAATCAATGAATCATATAATTACGACATCAGAATAAACCCTACACTTAATTGTGGCACGGTGTCAGACGTAACTAAATTCAGACCGATCGCTATCTCTCTATATCGGATCAATTATTTGACTTCTCTTTACATCGCTACATCTATTCAAGCTACATAGATCAAATCTGTGATAAGCAGCATGGATTCCGTCTCGACCGTTCAGTGATCACCAATCTTGCATGTCTCATAGACTGCATCTCTTCATCTCTTGTTATATTGATCTTGAAATTCAAGCAGATCATACATATTTTGACTACCAGAAAGCTTTCAGTCGTGTAGACAGCGAAATAACCTTGGCGAAGTAGGATTCCCAGTTTAAGTTTTACGATTTTTCTTGTCGTATTTTGCGAATACCAATGGGAACCTTAATATTTAAGTACGAAAAATAAGAAATTATAACGGAAGCTTATTTTACATGATTGGAAGTATTTTAATAGGAGTCACGGTAGGCATTTTATGCGGGTTTTTGTGGGTAGATGTAAAAAAAAATCGTTTGTAAAACTTGGATTCGCATTATATGGTTCAAAGTATGTTCAATCCGCATAATCAATTCGCCAAACCTAGGCTAGGTTTATATTTTTCGAAACTTAGAAGAGCTACTGAGAAAAAAAATGTAAAAAAGGAATTGACAATTTAAATAATAAACTTTAAAGGTCGTTGCTTTGTTTTCTGGAAGAAAAAAAAGAAACGACAGAAACGAATAAATTGTCTTGTGTATATATATATATATATATATATATATAAATATATATATATATATAAATATATATATATATATATATATATATATATATATGTATATACAAATAATTATGAAGGCAATTTTTAACTTAGCTTTGTATAATTAATTTCGACCTTGCCTGTCTCAGTTCAGTAGTATATTGTTTTAAGCTATACTAGAAAGTGATAAAAAAAATTAATTTGCTTCTCCTTGTTCTTTAATGCTATTAATATTTAACATTAGGACGAAAAGTTAAAAGGTAGATATATTTAGTCCGGTATTCAGAAAATAACTGAAAATAAACATATTAATTCTCAGTAAATTTTCAGAAGGTCCGTGAACTCGAGATTATACTCAGCACTTTGAACGTGAAACTTATTCAATAATACCTCTTTTTAATAAAGAGACTATCTCTTCAAAACACACCGATCCAATTTCACAGAAGCGTCATGAAAATTCGCCAGCGTCGAATTTTCACATTTTCACGTGTCTCATTTTAGACGCCTTTACAAATCTGCCGGTACTTTACCCTTCCGCACCCCGATGCCTTTGTACGCATCGACAAATACGTATAAGCCTTTCGTTAACTTCATTTTCACACTCGAAATGTGTTTTAAAGTATATACGAAAATGTATTATTAAAGCGATGTTGTGTTTTGTCACAAGAGATATTGGAAGCTGGAAGTACCCTGATGTCTATTTAAATTTTTCCTGTTATTATATAGTGTGTAAGTGAAAAAGTTTGGAAAATTTCATATTTACTGAATCCAAATGAGGAAATATTCAATGACTTTTTTATTTGATGCTACACAAATAAGAATTTACTTTGGAAGAAAACGATTGGAAATAATTTTTCTTCAAATAGACTATAAAGTTAAGATATAGAAAAGTTATATAACTTTTGAGAGTGGTGATAATAAAAAATAGAACCGACCAAGTGCGTATAGAAGATTCTATACCCAGAATATGATATTCCGAGAATTTGTTATTCATTTATAAATCTTCGCCCTAACAATATAATGGTAAATGAAATAATTTTAATTACACCAACATATAAACTGTGTATTAAAAAATATGTTATCGATAGTCATCACGTTAATTGTTGTTAGATCAATGATTTTCAGAAGAAGTCTGTCAAGTATGATAATTGAAAAAGGAGATGATCACAGAAACTTCTCAAGGTCTAACGTAAAACTTATCAAGTTTAGGCTCGTTAAACTTACATCAATGAGACCTTTTTTTTCTTATTGTAACTGCGAGAATCTGATGACGGGGAAAGGAGGTAGTCATTGTAATTTTCGAATGGTTAAAAGTAAACCAATTTAATTTGAATCCACTTTATCTTTCTTAATAAATTCTTCAAAAATATTATGTAATCGGGTGGTATTTTTCATGAAGGAGGGAAGTGGTAGTGGGAATTTCTCAATGGTTAACAATAAACCTTTCAACGGTTTAAAACAAGGGTTAACAGCAACAGTAAACCTTATTCTAACCAGGAGGGTTTAATAATGGACAAGGGAAGTTCTCAATGGTTAACAGTAAACCTTTCACGTTTAGGCTCATTTGATCTGTCCCTATAAGGAAAGCGTGCTTTTTAAAGTTTTAAACGTAAAATTCAGCTTATTAATTTGCTAAAAAATATTTGCGCTTAAATTTTGGTATTTAATTCGGTTGATGAGTGTTCGTAACTGAAAGGAATAGGACTTATCTGTTTAGGATTAGGTATTTGTTTAGGATTAAATCGTAATCAAATAAATACGAATTATTAAAATATAGTTTAATTATATAATTCTAACAATTTGTTTTTAGACTTTAGCAAATGTTTAAAATGTTTTTTTAACTGTGAACGATTGACAGGTAAGCCTGTGGGTTGATTTAAACAAACTAATGACGCCAATTGCTTTTTGAAAGAGTTAAATATAAATTAAAAGATCAAAAAAGTATATTAATATAGCGTTATACTTAACGACACTCCAATATTGGTCTTTCTGGATTCAATTTGGTTCTGTTAAACTGTGTCCCTTTAGTTTCATTTTCCCATAGGACTAATCGAACCATTTATGGCTACGTATATTACCGTTTTATAAAATCAATTTGACATATGTACAATATCTCGAGCATACCCTTGGATAATGTCTTTCTTTTACATTATAATTATCAATTTTTTATCCATTTCAGCGTTTCAATTCTTATTCCATGTTTCAATAATTCTCATCTTTATTTCAAATCTTCAAAATTGTATTATGCTCCCTTTGAAACCCAGTCCTTTTTATTTTCTTTACTTTATCGGACAACTTTATTTCACCTAAAGAAAAATTCATAAATAATTTCGCATGAAAATTTTACATGTAAAGTTTTAGCATTACAAGTTAATTTTTAATATTATCATAGCCTCTCTTTAGATCTAGGGTTCCCAACCTTTTTTTGGCCAAGGACTACTTCTATATCATTCTTGTTAGCAGGGACCACAACGTAGGTATAATAAAAATAGACTGTAAGTTATGTAATAAATTTTAATTAAAGACTCAATAGGAACTTACATAAAAAGAAATAATTTAAAATCATTCGCGGACCATATTTTGGCTTCTGCGGACCACTGGTTGGGAACCATTGCTTTAGATAGTTTAATGACAAAAAAGGTAAAGCATGGAATATATAAAGTTAAAGAGGCAGGGAACAGGTTACCTAGTTTTAATTAAAGTAGACTAAATTTCGTTCATCTCTATTACAGATTTAATTTTTTTTTTTACATTTATATTCATAGCAAGATGCAACCTAACTGTAATTCTAAATGACTAAGATGTATTTTTGGGTGAGGGTGAGTACAAACGAGAAAAAGAAGCAAAGGAAATTTTCAAACTTGTCGATATTTGGTATATATACACCCATGTGTATATATATATATATATATATATATATATATATATATATATATATTGTAGCATTGCGAATATTTGAATAAAATAGATTCCATTACCTTGTCTGCTATTTAAATTTAATCCATCTCATGCCATGAAGTCTCACTCTTCACAATAACTTAGCTCAAAAGCGGACCAGGCTTAGAAAGAGAATGGTCAAAAGCTATCAACAGAATTATACTGCTCCTATATCTCACATTCCGCTTAATAGTTGTAATCAAACATGTTTGTAACTTTGCGGAGACTTCTAGCTTCTTCTAGTTTTAACAGCTATCGCAAGAAAATAACCCTTCCTGTGACTTTATTCAAATAGGACATTAACTCCCAAAGTGAACTATGGTGACTACCAGTCGATTTAGTATTGCTTTGGTTTTGCGTCAGAGAAAACAATTTGAGGACCCACGAAATGTCAGTGGGGATCCACGAAAGTGAACCCCATTTAGTTAAGTCGTTATCAAAATTCGAGCATTTCGTGTATAATATGCCTAATACCCATATTATCTATAATTCAGTTTTCATTTAATTTATATTCCATATTTTTTTCAATATCTGCTTTGTGATGTGCTATATTAAATATGGAGATTTTTAAATATTTTCTTATCATGGGCAGCTCATCGCGCAATTTATACATATTATATTTTTTTACAATTGTCCACTCCACGAAAAAACCATATCGTAACGAGCAGCAATGTCAGCTGTAGCAAGCATACTTAAAGATGATTAGCTTGGGAAAATCAAAATTAGCCAGGTAAGAGATTTACGAAAAAAAGAAAATTCGGCCAGTGGCTCAAGTAGCAAAACATTTAGTAACCTCTGTTATAGACGGACAAAGGGGGACATAATTATGTCAAAATATGCGTTGGACTTCATGTTTCAAGAAGGAATGTGCAAAGGTTATTAAAGCAACGAAAATTGCATGTTTAATTATTAAAAATAACAAATCTTATATTATTTGCATACTATTTAAGTTGCAGCATATATATATATATATATATATATATATATATATATATATATATATATATATATATATATATATAAATATACATATATATATATGTTCTTGTTAGTTTTATGTTTTACATTTAAATGAAATGTGTATACAACTATTTTTTTATAATACAGTAATTTTTTAAAATTTTTCTATACAGAGGATGGGGTCAGTGCACGGCGAAGAGTTACCCTATTTATTCGGAGCCCCGCTGGTCGAAGGATTCGGCCATTTTCCCAAAAACTACACGAAATCTGAGGTGGCTTTGTCCGAAGCCTTTATCTTGTACGTGGCTAACTTCGCGCGAACGGGGTAATTGAATTAATTAATTGTGCATTTATATAATTGTGTTCTAATTTTATAAATCAGTGCATGTAATGTATCTCCCTTCATGGCTGTCTTTTTCACATATTTCCTTTTACCTTCATATGCTCACTTTCATTCACAGCTTACCACACAGCGATTTAAATTATTTTCTACGTTTAACTGAGATCTGTTTTGTTAGTGTAATATTCAAACACTTGCGTTTTTTAAAATTGATATATTATATGTAAATTTACTACAATTTTAAAATTGTAATAAGCACAAGAGTTTTGGAAATTTCATATATTTCGACTAGAAAAATTATAGTAATAATTTTTGTATTACAAACATATTGTTATTTCAATACTTATGAAAGTGGACTAAACCATAATTTTAAACATATTATTAATAATGGATAAATCTGTTTAAAAATAGGTTGGGATTTTTTGCCTTCGATATTGTTGAATTCTTCTATGAGAACGGTGTTTTACAAATCTATCAATCTTTCTGATCATTTATCAGATTTAGAAAAAAAAACATATTTCATTAATTCATTCGGGCCACAAAGCTTGTATTAAAAGGTTAGTTTTTGTAGATCATACATTGAAAATAAAAGTCTTATTATAAGGTAGAGAAACTAAATAGCACATTTTCATCTTAATTATTGAATTAAAACCGGAAAACCGTCGAGAAACTGCCTTAACTTATTTAGAAGACATAATTCACCAACAACTTAAACACACATTTTTAATATATATATATATATATATATATGTATATATATATACATATATATATATATATATATATATATATATATATATATATATGTGTGTGTGTGTGTGTGTGTGTGTGTGTGTGTGTGTGTGTGTGAGTGTGTGTTTGTGTACGTGTTTGTATACTAGCTACTTGTTTTGGCTTTTCCCGAATGAAAAGAGACCGTTTTGTTTTATTCGCTCATTTATGCAATCATCACTCAAAGGCTTCCATTTTCTGAAAACTGTGAAATATGTGTTTCTTTATTTCTATTTGATCAAATAAATATTTTCTCGTCTTCAACAATAATTACTTCAAATTGTAATTTGAAGTAATTATTATTATAATTTTTTTAATTATTATTTACACACTTTTTCGGCTGAATTTAAAAAAAAACTTGGAAGCCATGATAAATTTACATGCCAAATTTCAAATTGGCAGCCTTTATAATTTTAGGGATGTTGTCATAAGGTTGGCCAGTATTAGGCTTATATGTATATAGATATGTCCACATATACTCAGTCGTGTTATCCTTTGCTCGATGCTCGTGTACAGCCATTACAGAGTTGAACAGTTTCTTTACTCAAAACGAGGATATTTCCAAGTAATCAGAAACCCTTGGAAATTATGTTAAAGTACACTATGGGTTAGTCCGCTACTCAAAGAACAAAGTAAATAGAGTATGATAAGACGTGTTGCTAAATTAATTTAACTAGTAACCAACAGTTTATTTGTAGCGCAGGTTAGTCTGTACCTAAACTAATGAGAGAAGTTAGGTATGGTTAAATCAGTGTACTCTGTGATCTTCTTGAAACTGAGGTTCATAGATTTGGTTTGTGAAATTTGTTTGAGCCATAAACAGATGTGTTAATAAATGAAATAAGGAATTAATTTTCTTAACTAATTGAGTATATAAGCAAGCAATAATATGCACAAAACTTATCTGAAGAGAGACAATATTAGAATTAAAAGTATGAAACCAAGTTTAAAAAAAGAACCTTTAAATATTTTTGACTTTTCCATACAATGAATATTAAATCCTAATCATTTTGTGAGAACATACACTTTTTATATTCATGGCCCAAATATTTTTCTGTCATTCTAGCAGTCTTTTGGATATACTATTTCTTATTTGTGACTCCGTGAAAATTAAATTATGGTATCGTAGGTAATTTTTCGCTTTTCGTTTAGCGTGTTTAAAAGTTAAATAGATCGAAATGTGTGCACCCGAATATGGTCGTGTGCTTCAAATGATATTTCTTTCTGAAATATCATTTGTATACCAGATTCATCATTCTGGTGTTTAATTTTTAGTTTTTTTTTCGAAAATCGTTGTTATCCTTTAATATGAGTTTCTTTTTTGGTAACCTCTTCTTATAATTCAAAAGTATATTTTTTCTTCCAATAAATAAAATTAAATATTTATTAACTAAGATCTTACAATCACTGTATTGCTTGTTTTTATTCAAATTTAGCTTCACATTTTGCTGAACAACTATCATTTGATAGTCTTTTTTTTAATTGTACCATTGTATCTTTCTTTCTTATTACTAAATAGTATAGTATTAGTTGTGCTATGAAAGGATGTAGAATGGTATCTCACGTTTAAAGATGAGTTAATCTTCCAAGCAAAGTCGTGGCAATAAGGAAAATATTTCATTAAAGGAGGAGGTTATTTGTTCGATGCGTATTTTATTTTTAAAGGTCTATGCCAATAAATATATATATATATATATATATATATATATATATATATATATATATATATATATATATAGATAGTTTTATATAAATAAACAACGGAACTCCTTAATGGAAAGGAATAATTTAGTTTTTATTCAAGCTATTTGCTGCTAAGAGTTCTTACTTTTGAAAATACTACATATTCGATCGCGTTAGGGTTTGATTATAAGGTTTTATTTAGAGATGAACAATGGAATTCCTTAACGAATGATAACAAATCAATCGTTAATCAATATATTTGTTGCTGATAGTTGTTAGTTTGAAAAATAACCACACTATCGACAAGGTTTGGAATTCATAATAGGTTTTGGAGACAAACAATGAAACTTCTTAATGGATTGTAGCGTATCAAACGTGATTAAAATTATTTCCTACTGATACCTATTATTTTGCAAAACAACTGCAGCACCAACCATGTCAGAGTCTGACGATGAATTTTGGAAATGAACAATGGAACTTCTGGACGAATGCTAGTAAATCAAGCGTAATTAAAAATATTTACTCTCAGTAGTTATTACTAACTTTGCAAAGTTTGTCATAAAGTAATAGTACAGGGTGTCCAGTGGCAGATTTCAATGTTTGAAAAATTGTAAAAAAAACTACATCCCTAATACAAAGTAGGTTTATTTTAACTTTATTCATATTTCATTTTTTAAAAACCACGTTTTCCAAATGGCGGTCGTGAGTCTGACACACTCTTCGAGTCTAGCACGCATGTTTTCTAAAACGCGTTTGCAGAGCGACTGGGGTATCCTACTGACTTCGGCTCGAATATTTTCTTTAAGCTGTGTCACAATGCTCGGATTTGTTTGGTAAACAACGGGTTTTAAGTATCCCCATAAGAAAAAGTCACATGGGCTTAAATCGGGTGACCTAGGTGGCCACGGTACGGTACCGTTTCGGGATATCTTTTTTTCTGGAAATAACTGCCGCACTGCATTCATAGACACATTAGCAGTGTGAGCTGTGGCCCCGTCCTGCTGGAACCACGTGTTTTGGTTGAAGGATAGACTATACTGAAGTTCTACTCTGAAAAAGTCATTTAACATCTGGGCATATCTCTCCGAATTCAAAGTTACGGTTTGGCCACGTTGATTTTCAAAGAAATAAGGCCATATTATTGCAGATGCAGACATGGCACACCAGAATGTTACTTTAGGCTTATGTAAAGGCTCTTGATGCATTTATATTGGGTTGTAGACATCCTAGTAACTAAAGTTCTGCTTATTCACATATCCTCCAATGTGAAAGTGAGCTTCGTCACTAAAGAATATGTTGTCCATCTGGGTAGCAGTACGAAATCCCAACAACATCACCTCCGCGTAAGTTTTTCTTAATTCAAAGTCAGAATCGTGTAAATCTTGAACAATTTGAATTTTATATGGATGAAACTTGAGCTTTTTTTGCATTATTACCTGTAAAGTTGATTTCGGAATTCCCAATATCGATGAACGTGTACGCAGTGATAAACGGGGATTTTCAACGACAGAAACCATAACACGCTCGACATTTTCATCCGTGGCTACCAATGGTGTAGGTCCTGGCCTGGGCCTATTTAATGTTGATCCTGTAGCTCTGAACCTTGCTACCCATGACTGAATGAGGTTGATCGATGGTCCATCACGTAATCGACGAATACTGTAACGATTATTAAATCGATGGTGTGCTACAGACAGCGAAAATCCACTCGATATGTACGCCTCGATGGCAAAAGCGCGGTGCTCTCCACTCCACTGTTCCATGGCTAGTAAAACATCCGCACCGCTTGCGCTTCTAACGACGTCCCCTGCGCCCCTCTTATGTGTTGCGTTCAGAAACTATGTTTGTTCAAACTTTGAAATCTACCACTGGACATCCTGTAGTTTGTCATATAATATTTGGTGATCTCTACTTATGTCCAATTTCATTAGTATTTAATTTAATATTAAATTTTCTACATACTCTTTCTCGTGACTTTTAGTAATTGTGCAATATTCTAAAAAAGAAAATTATTTAATGTTAGGCGTAGTATGATGGTTTAAACTATTTACCACTAACGATTATAAAATATAAAATTTTAATGAAAAAAAAACGACTTGTAAAAGTTGGGCAATAAAGAGTATAAAATAATTAACTCAAAATAGGTATTTTTGAAACTGGTGCTAACACTGTCGTTCTTATTAAATTAATTTGTTGTTTTATATAATTTATAATTTTAAATAATAATATTACCTTCTGATATATTCACAGTGTAAAGCAGTTTCATAAAGGGCTTATTTATAATATAAAATTTTGCAATTGTTGAAGTTGGTCGATACTTGCAGCGTGCGTCGGACGGTGTTTGCAGTGCTTGCAGTGTATTTTACAGAATAGGTAGAACATGAAAATAATAAAGAAGGATGAATAAAATTAATCGCTCGCTATATAAGTAAAATTACGAAAGGTGACGACATATTAAACTTTTTAAAGTGCAATTATTTACTTTTGAAACATCATTCTTTACATTTAGTTTTTTTTTAATATCTTTATAAATGATGAAAATACGAACAACTATGTACATGTATGTTTTCAATCGAATTTTCTGTACATAAAACACATTACTAGATATGATATAATATCAATAATACTCATAATAATAAACATGTTTAAGATACAATGACAAATATCTTGTAAAACATTTGAGAGAGGTGTAAGTTTTATCATGACTACATAAAATAACTTTCTGGCAGTGTTTCTTGTTTATATATTTTTGTTGAATTTATATTAACGACAATTCTGTGACGATGGATACCAAATTTCGAGATAACAATGAAATTAAAACACGTCGGGCTATGATGTTAAAATACCACTACTTCTAAATTGTCAATTGAATTGTAATGAAGCGATCAACATAATAGAATATTAATTATACAGGAAAAACCAAATGAACACGAAGGAAAGTGACGCTTAAGCCCATTATGTCACACGATCAATGAAGCGTTTTGATTTTATCTGCCCTTCATGAACTTCCTTCTATCGTAAATATATGATTTACTTCGCAAATATGGGCCATTTTCTTAATAAGAAAACTTTCTACTTCCTTCTTATAAATTGACTAAAGTAGTTTCGTAGTTAGGTTCGCGGATTGAATTTTTTCCAGCATTAAAAAGTTATATCAGTTTCTGAATGAAATACGTTAAAATATTGGAAAAAATTCCTGTTACTTGAGTAATTAGTTATCATTGAATTCTGCATTTATTATACTTTTGTACTAACGTCACTACGAAAAGAAGAGTTGCTAAATTAAATTGATTTTCAGAATGGGGAAAAGTTGCTATTTAATTTTTCAAAGACCAACGTTTCATAAACAGGGACTATTATGTATGTTAGAAATAATGAGTTTAAAAATCTTGTAAGAATAAGTTTGTTTAGTAAAACGTTATTAGGTAATAACAAACAACATTTCTTCTGCATATGCAATATCAGAAAATACAGTTAGAATGACAGTAGATGCTCTTTGATAACTTCTACTTTACATGCATTACTTTTGATATAGATATTGGTAATGCGATATTGGATAGTTAGTAATAAGACTCATGTATCGTCAGAAAGAGTAAACTATTTTTAAGTATATACGCCCAAATTTTCCGAGTCTTTAATTGTATTATATGTGATGTGCTTGAAATGTATTTTACATTGGATATTGATAGCAAATTTATTATTAACCTAGTCATTTACAAATATTTATTTTTCACATTTTGTATTTTAATGGTGAAATATTTTTGAATTTCTGAATCTGTTTTTCCGATTGAAGGTTTTGTTTACTTTTAGAAATCCATCGATAATTTATTATAGGAGGTTTTCACATCAAAAAAGCTAAGAATGTTCTTGAACATTCGAGAATCTAGTTCATTTTAGTATATTCGAGGATATTGTGGTATATTCTTACTTATTCTAAAACGTTTACACAAAATGCTTCCCCAACAATCCTGAATATTTTTGATCCTTCCCGCCTATTCTATTTCAGTACATTCGAGTATATTTTAGTACATTCTCACTCATTGTAATTATAATTTACAAATAATGCTTCTCCAACATTCCAAAACATTTTCAATCCTACCGCCCACGTTCATTCGAATATACTATGGAGGATATTCTGGTATATTCTCACCAATTCTACATTCAATGACAGGAGTTTGATAGTCAACGGTTGATAGTGTTTGATAGGAAAATATTGTGTTTGATAGTATTTGATCGATAGTTGATAGGAAAATTCCTAAGATCGATCAGTTTAAACCAGCATATCGCTTGCACCACTATACTCATCCACACGCAACGATCATAGTGCAAAATGGAAGGCTCGAGGGTACTACCGCACAAACACTAACTTTAGCTGTAAATTGAAATATATGGCCGCACCTTATGTCTTTGGACTCCACAAGTTATATATTTTTTATCAATACGATGACTTCTGAGTAATTTTTGTTTTGGCTTAATTTAATGGCGAGCTGCATAGAGTTTCGAATTTTCCCTCTTTTTCTTATATCAAACAGATGTGTAGTATGCAATATAAGAATGTAAAAAATTCATCAAAATAATAAAGGGTGGAAATAGGAAAGTATGCGTCTAATTCAAGATTTCACCAATCTGGTATTTAGTTATTGATTTTATGTTTATCAGACATTTTAATATATTTCTCAGCAATAAATCAATCTCTACAAGATTCTTGAACAAAAGAAATATATATTTTTATTAAATAATAAATATTTTTATGCAAATAGTTATATGATCAGAAAAATATACACTTAATTTTTATTTTTACGTACAAAAATATTAATCACCATATTTTATTTCACAAAGTGTTATTGAGTAAAAACATTTAAAGAGATTTCGCTGCTAATTAGCATCGACTAATTTCAAACGCAAGCGATATTTTCGATCGTAAAAGCAGTTTGTAATATATTTTTTAAGTACAAGCCGTAAAAATAATTTTTTAAATGACTTAATTGCTTCCAAATTTACTACAAATGTGTAAATTAAAAAATATTCAAGAATATTACATATCATATTATTAAACGCTTTCAAAATTTATCTTTTCAATATCCTGCACTTAAGAATATACAAGTCTTTTAGTATTTATAAAGCAAAGAAATGCATGTAAAGTAGAAGTTATAATAGAACGTCGACTGCTTTTCTAACTATATTTGCTAATATTACAAATTTGGATGAAATTTTATTTATTTCTTACTTAAAAACTTTTTAATAAATAAATTTGTTCCTAAAACATTGTGTATCTCCATAGAGCTTATTATTTTATAACATACATAATAGTTTTTATTTAAAATACATTTTCTTTAACAAAAAAAATATGCATTAGATAAAAAAGCTCGCTGATATACATTAGATAACAAGTTTCAAAATCAAAAATGCACTTGGTACATTTCGTTCCAAATTTCCCCAAAATTTACACTCCCCATTGGAATTTACACTGCCAAAAATGTTCCAAATTTACACTCCCCATTGGATTCCACAAGCTACCGGAAAATGAAAATTTCCGTCGGATAAGCTGTTTTTTTCCAAACATAAATACAGTAGATAAGTAAAATTTTGCGTCAAAATATCTAAAAGGCGACTTTTTAATAATTTTTGCTTTAACTTACTTTAATGATGGGTTGTTAATTATTAAATTGTTATGACAAATAAACTCAAAAATAGAAATAGCATACCTGTTCTGTATTTATTTTAATTAGTTGACCTGTGTGGGTAATTCGTCCGTGGAAAGATTGTCCGTAGACATTGCTGTTTTAAATCATTATTGTTTGGACGACTGTCGTGTAGTTACACACATTGTCAATAGATGGCCCCTTTTACAGTATAAACACCTTTGAGTAATAACATACGAAAAAATAAAAAAAGAATTTTGATTTATTTGTATATTTTTCGTCATTAGCTGTGAAGATAATTTTCAAATTGGTAGTTTAATCATTGGTTTTGATGACGTATTAAAAGAGATACAGCGTACGGACAAAAAATAACCTTAAAGACTAATATGTAGAGATTTAAATGAAGGGTGTCATTTGATTACCAAAAAATACTGTACGAAAATTTAACGCAAAAAGAAACAAATTTAGGGAAAACTAATTTTGCTACATAATCAAGTGTTCTAAAGCTAGCTCACAAATAAGTCTGATTATAAAAAGTGAAAGAGTGGACAGCTCGATCCTCATCTGCACTTTATAATTTGACTTGAGCCACAGAATCAATTTTTGAGTATTTCATTTGCTCTTTCAAAAATTTCCCTATAAATATTTTAATATGTTAATTATTGAAATACATGCCGGTTAATACCCTTTCAATTTCCTAAATAAAAAGTTTACGTTCTGAAGAAATATAGGTTTACGAAATACAGAATCTTCAGTATTGTTTTACGTAATATTTTAATATTAGCAGTAATTCAAGAATTATTTAACTCATTTCTAAAATTTCAATATGAATATTTTTGAGTGTTAACTGAGATACATGCAAAATATTGAATTCACCGCTATGACTAATTTCAAAATTTCTCGTTAAATGCTTCTGAGAAATAAGATTCTGATAGATGGAGGACATGTGAGCGATCTTATGAGTATTGCTATTTCTTTTTTTTGGGGCATGGAATCCAAAAACAAATTAATTATTAGCGTATTAAAACTTTCATGAGTTCTTGTTTTAAGCAAATATTTTTTTGAAACTGCCGCAAATAATTAGCGTAGGTGTTTCATCGAAAAAATAGACATATATTGCTTCAATTTATTTAAAACAATTGCTACCAGAAAAAATAAGTTCAAGTTAATCATGTGATGTGTTCCATATCGAATATGGTACATATGTAAATAAGTAAAGAAGCATACATGAAGCCGCGTATGATCCACATATAGTCTGCGTCTCCAGTGTTCTCATAAATCATGTTATCTTATTGTAGATTAATAGGTAAATTTATAAATAATAAGGAAAAAACACATAATATTTTCAATGCAATTTACGACGAATAGTTAAAATCAATAATTTTTTGTTATCTTTAACTCTTCGTTTATATTTTTATCATATATCAAAAATAATAATATTTTAAGTTTATTGCTTATGCCAGTAGTGGTTATAAATAGCTTTAGTAATAAAAATTAAAAAGTTATTTTCGTGTATAACGATTTTTGATGGACCCTATATAAATCCCCTATTCCATAATCATATCTCTGAAGGGTACTTTATGTTGTTCACAATATTTTCAGGTCGACTTTCTTTATATTGTGATTAAAAATGTTCTCTATGTGTTTAAACAGAAAATATAATTTCTTATACTGTATGAATGTAGTAAATAGAGGACGTTTTAAATTTTTCGTTAATTTAAAAAACATTATGAAAAAAAAAATTTGGTACCAATAGCTATACTTAAAATATATAATGCTATTACACAGAGTGAAGTAGGTCAACCAAACTTAATTTAATTCAAACATAAACTTCAAAATGTATTTTTCAAATTGCTCGAAACTCGGGAAAATTAAATAGAGTAACTCGCAGTTCCCTAATACAACAACAAAGAAAACTTATAAGCTTTCCAGAAAAAGCAATATAGAGCATTGCCTAGTGTGGTTAAGTAAAATACTTCTCATTTGCCCTGCTATTAACTTTTACGACATTCCGTTCAAGCTTAATTAAGCGCGAAGAAACACAAATATCCACGTCAAACTTTATGCCATTAAAGTCATATACGATCCCAAACGCCAGACGCTCCGCATTGAAAAATAAGCCAAAGCACACAATAAAATGGATAAGACCATAAGATTCTATTGGGGCCAAAACTTTTCCTTCCTTTTCACACGCGCTGTGTTGGAAAATGATGTAGGAAGTTGAAAGGCAACCTCTCAAAAGGGATGTGGTGAGGAAGGATCTTTTGTAACAAATAGGAAAAAATATACACGCCGGCGAAACTTTTATTTATTCAGTTAGATACTTGAAATTGTATTAAACTACATAGCGTCTTGCTGCGTAGTGACCGTGAGTGGTGGACTTAAGGAAAGATTCATATCTCCAAGTATGGCTTCTTTATCTTTATTTCAATATATTACGCACTTGAAGATCTATGTAGGTAATCTTGCATAGACTATTTGTGTCGATGGTCCAGATAGGCGTGAAAATGCCCTTGTTTCGAAAACTTTTATTACTCGTTCAGAAACTTCATCTGTGTGAACGATATGTCGAAGAAGACTTTCAGATTTATGAGGAGCCGGAAGAGATGAGAATTCTTTTTGGACAGTTCTAACGCGATCGATATGAAATATATTTAAAGTTTTGAAAGGAATTGTTGTTATGTAAGAAATGTATAACAACACAAAATATAAACACATTCCTTAAAAGAGAAATAAGTACTAATCCATCACAAATATAATTATCTTCAGAAAGATCCTCTTTTTTAAAAATATCAATTAATTTTAATTAACCCTGAAGTAGACAAAAGGGTCCTAAAATTCTAAAATTGCATGACCGTTAGCTGATTTAGGAAATTTACCAAGACACACGTTTTTTCACTGAACGCGAAGTATCCATTACCCACATTGCGTAAAACGATATAACACTTTAATGTGCTTAAACATAAACCTATTTAATACGCTTTTCTAAACAAAGAAATGCCGCCAAACAAATTTCATTTAATATATTTTTCCGAGCAATTAATTTGTTTTCTTCGATTTTTATTCCTATTGAAAAACAATTTAGTTCCTGTGCCCATAACATTGATTTGTTAAATAATATTTTGTAATATGAGATTTAAAAATGTTGAAAATACAATATTCATTTTGTAAAAAAATTCTTAAATCTTTCTGCCTACATTCTTATTTCTTTACTTTCTAATCGATATTCACCAAAATTTTAAATAATTAATTTTAATTGACAGCTTAGTTATTGTTACCTCCTGTAAACTATATTTCATAATATGGTTTAAAAAAAGTGAGCATTAATATTAAAATATAGAATATATAAATATCTGTCTGCATGCCACTTCAACTACTTGTGCTATTAATCATGTGTAATTAGCCAAATCTGTTTTTTATAAGTTTTTAATTTATAAAATAAAGTATAAATTTTGTACATAATCATATTTATATATTTACATGAATAACCCCAGTTACCAGCGGCGTTTTTATATAGGAATTGCCCGACGTGCAACTATCTGTCAAATGTCAACATGATAGGTGAATAGTTATTTAACTATTGGAGAAAATGAAACTACGTGATGTAATGTTATTTCTATTTTATTTAAATCATTTGCCACGACTTAGGTTTTGTTTCCCTACAATTTCTTCAGGTGGGCAATTAATGCCAAATATATTCAGTGGTGGAGAAAAATTAATTAAGTAGCGTTCCTTTATGGACCCCGACGACCTTTTTAGACGAACGAAGAAGTTTAAACGACGGTGTACTCGTAATGTCGTAAATTCAATAATGGTTTAATTTCGTTAATAGTTCAATTTTTTCTAACAAAGTTGGATGATTTAAAACTCCTATTCAGTTACGGTGGTAATATGGCTGCCCAGATTTTAGCAGTTGAGGTTTCTTTCATTCTACCGAACTGTTATTTAGTAGTTGTTTAGAAAATTCTTAACAATTTTAATAAGTTGTACTGTCAATGGACTTACATTATTAGTTAGTAGGTTTACATTATCAGTTGATCAAAATAAAATGGAAAACACTAGTATCAATTTGGAAGAATATACTTTTTTCGAGTTCGAGAGTTAAATATGAACGTTTCACGAAATTTAGGGTTGTTAGTTATATACATGTGGGTTAGGGACATATATATATATATATATAGTTACGGACATATATATATATATATATATGTGTGTGTGTGTGTGTGTATTTTGTTAAATATGTACATGACATGAAATTCGTAGTTGTTAGTGACCTATATGCGAGTTTGATTAAATACGGTTTCATGAAGCTTGTGGTTGTTAGTGACATATACGTAAGTTTAGTTAGATATGAACGTTTCATGAAGTTTATGGTTTTTAATGGCATATATGTGAGTTTGGTTAAAAATGGACGTTTCATGAAGTTTGTAGTTGTTAGTAACATATGTGTGAGTTTGGTTCAATATGGACGTTTCATTAAATTTGTATTTAGTTTCGAATTATGAAATATTAAACTATGAAATAATTTCAATACTTTAAGTAAATTTCTAGATATTGCATACCTGTTTTCTGTATCGTATTATCGCTTTAAATAATATGAAGAAGATGCATTGATAACATTTTTCATCCATTACCATACTGAAGACAAATTGACACCCTACAATATTTCTAAATTATTACAGAGAAATCCTGTCAAGTACTGGTGGAACTCGTACTATGAGGGTTCGACATATGTTTAAACATTTAAGTGTACATATTATTTCTATTCAATCATTTACAAATATTAATTTTCCACAACATGAGCATATTGCTGCATTTATCTTTCACAGGCTTGAAAATATAGTGCGTATTACAAAGATTATTATATCAAGAAATATCCCTATAGGTTTTTTATAAACTTTGCGTAGGTTTCCAAAAACTGTTTTCATCAAAATTGTTCATAAAGTAGTCTCAGAAATAAGGTGATGGGAGGTATATTTTTCGGAATAAGTCTGAGAATATAAAATTAAAAATGGTTAGAAATTTGTTTTTGGGACACTTGAAACGACCATTTTCAAATGGTATCTCACTATATATATGTATTTCAATTATTTTTTATTAATATATACTGAAATATAGTTAATACGTTTTATTATTTTGCAACTTCAAGTCTCTATGTCAAGTAGTTTCTGATAAAAGGGGTATTAATAGGGAGACGTACAGACCCGTGAATAATCTTGCAATAGTTCCGTTTTTCCTATTGAAATATAGAACCCGAAGATTTGTCTGCTAGAAATGACCATTTACGTAAGTCAACCTTAATTATGAATATATTTAATACCCTGTAAATATATGCTGTATAATAAATATGTTAATAATTTCTATTGAACTCTTCATCATAAAATAAAATTCTAGTGGTAAAATATTTTTACTATTAAAGGTTTTCAGTAAATATTTAAGTTGCATCTGTCTCAAAACATAAACAACAAAT
Organism: Druceiella hillmani; assembly: GCA_039881145.1. Classification (NCBI taxonomy): domain Eukaryota; kingdom Metazoa; phylum Arthropoda; class Insecta; order Lepidoptera; family Hepialidae; genus Druceiella; species Druceiella hillmani. The sequence goes on along the minus strand of JAYKKI010000042.1, from coordinate 14,115,425 downwards.
ATATTAAATTGACTTTGAGTAGATAATAATGATTGTTATATTACCTTAAGAACTTATTTCAAATATATAAAATTAACTTTTAAGATCTAGATAGAAATGGGATACTGTTAAAAAAATTAATTTATCTTGCGTTGAAATACCAAAATAAATTGCAACAAAAAACCTTTTAATTCATCACTATTTATTTTGTATTACTGAGTTATCTGCGAACTACATAAAACATATATCGTGTAAGTATTCGGACGTCGAATCATTTTGGAATCATATAATGATCTCTGGTGTAATATATTTAAAAATTTCTATCTATATTTTGGTGTTTAAATACCAGAAATTTATATTTAAAATTTTGTTAATTTTTTTGTCTTCTATTTGAAAATTTCCGTAACTTAAAAATCTATTGGCTTTATTAATCAAAACAATATCAAATGCGATTTACCTTTATCACTTTTTTCAAAGTATTACTTTTAATGACCCTTAATGCCATAAGTTTTCAGACAGCAGATTATGTAAATGAAATGAAGTAAGATCGAAATAATTAGTAGATCAATATCAAGAGGTTAGGTATAAAGGTAATAAATTGTCTTATTGAACACAAGTAAGCGGGTGAAGTTATCAACAATACGCGAACAATATTTCATTGTTAACGTCACTCCAACTTTATACACTAAATGACGTTGCGGCGGTGGGAAATACAGCTGTTCTTCGTCATAACGCGGTTTGTTAAACGGCTGTTTCACAATAGCACTGGTTTAATTTTCTCTTTTTCACATAACAGTGCTTGGAGCTTTTATGACGTTGAATGAAACACAATTATGAAATGCTTTTTTTTATGTTTTATTGTGTTTTACGACGAGACCACTCTGCACGCTCTTTCAGCATTATTTAGTATAACATTTCATTAATGTGGAACGCATAAAGAGTTAAGCGAGGATTATTGTACTGGCGATTTCGAGCTTTTTTTGCTAGTTTTTTCTTCTTTTTCTCTTCTATTTGAAAAAAAAATAATAGAATTAAACGAAAGCTAATGTTACAGGTTAACTCAAGAAACTTTCTGGTATCATTTGATTTTGTTTAACTATTATCGAATTATTGAAATCAACACAGTAAGTCTTAAGTGCGCTGTCACTCACAATAAACATTAGTATTAATGGGTATCGTCTTGTTCACTCTCGCTTATTAAAAATATTACCCTATGAATTGATTTTAAGAATGATTGCAATTTAGAATTCTAAAACGGGGAAAATTGTATTGATTCCCGTGATAGCATATATTGAGTTGCTTGCGTGGTAAATAAGTAAATTTTATGTTTTGTTAAACGCCATTTAGTTTTATTACACAAATAAATATATATATATATATATATATATATATATATATATATATATATATATATACATATATATATATACATATATATAAATATGTATATATATATATGTATATATATATATATATATATATATATATATATATATATATATATATATATATATATATATATATACATTGGTCAGTATAAATTTAATTTTCGTCACGTATATGCCTAGTATATCTTTTACACATTCGAAGGTATAGTAAATTTAGAATCAATGTTATAATATTCCGGTAAACTTTAAATAAACTTTTTGTAACGGTCTTTTATAATTTTTAATTTAACACTTTTGAAGTCGAAAGTTTAATTATTTACAAATGTTTTCTGCAATACTTATGGAATCAATTATAAATGAAATTCTAAAAAAAACAGCTTTGGAATTTTTACAACTCCCTCTTTCAATTGACATGTGAAACTGAAAAAATATTCGAGTATTTTGTTTATACCCTTTAACATTTTCGTATAAATATTTCTAATAGCTTAATTAGTGAAATATATTCGGGTCAATATGCCGAATTTTAAGTTTTAGATCAAAAAGTTTCTAAAAAAATTAATATAACATCGAGGCAGTCGGAATATGGATGATTAATCTCACAAAAGGTTTCTTTTTTTTGGAGATATATTTCCCTAAAAAATTACTGATTTATTGGTGGAGCATCAAAATTTTAATGAATGATTATTAAATTATTGCAAAATTAAATAATAAAAATGTGAATCTCGCATAGTTTTTTTGTGTTAATTATCTAGTTTAATTGAATACTTGTACATACAAATATTCCTGAAAAAGAAAAAGAATTAGATCCCGCACGTCTCATTTAATGTTAATTAATAGTGATGGGGAAGAGTTTACAAAATAAAAAAAGCGTCAGGTTATTTGTAGTTCCATAATTTGAGAACTATTGGTTTAAAAATATATCATAAATTACAAGTTTACTGCAAGTCTATTAGTCATCTAATCATTCACTTAAAATTTATATAGCGAATAATCTCTGTTTTTGGAAGTAATATTTGTGTAAAAAAGTTTTATAAATGAAAATTATATGGGATTTAATCCTCTATAAAAAAGGTTATTATAATTTTATTGGAAATTACCATTTATGAAACATTTGCGTTTTACAAAATGACGGAATTGGTAAGCATCGCTTTAAGTTTACGACCGTAATATATCGGAGAAGTTTAATTGTGAAAATTTATGTGAGAAGCGAGTGGAAGGAGAAATTGCGTATTAGTGAGAAGATTATTATTGCATTTAATTAATGTAAATATAAATAGTATATGGTATATGGGTTTCCTATTCTGCTTAGACACAATGTAATCAGAATAGAAAAACTCAATATAATATTTTAATTCTGATTACATACAATCAATTAAATGACATATAGCATCATTATCTACTAGTTAGCACTAGTATTGATGTCAAAAAGTAAAAGTATGCTGACTCTGATTTAAACAATTGAACAAGGTCTTTTCGAAGATTTTTTATGTTGTGAACTGTTTTATTCTGTATATTATTTCTAAGAGCAATGTAAATAGCTCACGATACCAGCATAATTCAATCCCGTAATTTTTGATAAAAAATAATTTTACTGTTTGTGGTTATCGTAAAAAAATAATCTCCATCCCATTGACTACTAAGTTTATTATTTGATTGATCTAATTGCTAGCAGTAAAGCTCTTATTATTTCTTAGAGTTAATTAGATAGCGCAAGATACCATCATACGACAATACTAAAATTTTGACGAATATATTTTGTTACACGACTATGTGGTTTAGTGTTATCATAAACATAATAATCTCTGTCCAAATTCAATCTGTCTGTAATTTTTGACGCATATATTTCATCGCATATGTTTCAACGTTATTATGGAGAAAATGATCTCTGTCTGATTACTTGGTTTTTTAGCTGCTTGGTCTAATTGCTGGAAGTAATTAATCCCACTGGAATCGATTTACAATTCCTAAGACCGTTATTATTTCTCAGAGCTAATTAAGTAATGCAAGATATCACCAAAATCTATTCCTCTAATTATAGATGAGTATATTTTGCTAATATGGTTTAGTGTCATCACGGAAAAAATAATCTCTGTCCAATTTACTATTTAATTTATTAGCTGGTTAATCTAATTGGCGATAGTAAAGCTCTGTATTCACTATAAGTTCTCCTGAAAGCGATATCTAATTCGTAAGACCCTTATTACTTCTTTGAGCTTATTAGTTAATACAAGAAACTAGCAAAATTTAATGCTGTAATTTTTAGTGCTATATGCACTTTAGCGTTATCAGGGAGAAAATAACCTTTGTCCAAGTGAATATTTAATTTATTAGTTAGTTGATCTAATTCATGGCAGCATATATCTGTATTCAATATAAATTTCCTTTAAAGCGATATCTAATTCGTAAGACTTATTACTTCTTGCAGCTAATAAGATAGGGCAAGAAACCAGTAAAATTCAATCTTGATAACAGTCAATCTCTGTGTTTACTCTAATCCCCTGAAAGTGATTTCTACATTGTAAGGCCTTATTATTTCTTAGTGCTTATTAGATAGTGTAAAATACTAGGAAAATTCATTTACGTAATTTTTGACTAATATATTTTGCTGTGTGTAATTTAGCGTTATCGCGTAGAAAATAATCTCTGTCTAATTGAACACTTCATTTATTAGCTAGTTGATCTAATTAACGGTTGTAAATCTTTGTATTCACGACAAATATCCTAAAAGCGATATCTAATTTGTAACACCCTTATTACTTCTTGTAGCTAATGAGACATACCAAGGAACCAGCAAAATTTAATCCTAATGGCAGTAAATATCTATCCCAATCGTGCAGTAATAACCCTGAAAGTGATTTCCAATTCGTAAGGCCTTATTGTTTTTTAGTGCTAATTAGATACCGCAAGATATCACCCAAAATGCAATGCTGTAATTTTTTTTTGATATATTTTGTTATATATAACTTACCGTTATCACGGAGATAATATTTGAACAATTGAATACTCAATTTATTAGCTGGTTGATCTAATTGCAGGTAGTAAATCTCTGCTTTTACAGCAAATTCCCCTAAAACCAATTCATAATTTGTAAAGCCCTTATTATTTCAGACCAGTTTAACGTTACTTTTTTGGTGTTCAGTTCAGGCTTGAATATTAAAACTATTATTTATTGTTGGTTTAATAATCTACCTCTTGCCACCTGTTACCATTTATTTTAGGTATTCGAAATTACCTTAAAATATAAACAAATGTTCTAATACGAATCGGTAAAGTAGAGCAGTTCGCATTTAATATTGATTTAAATTCATTTCCATTATGTAATGTACTCGGATGTTTGATGTTAATTTTCTTTGACCAAGTATATTTCAACTTAATCTTCCCTGTGATTAAAGTATTAAAAAATTTTACTACAATAAATTTTACTTCGATTTTCCCTAAAATTATTATAAAAATACGATTAATATACACTGACTCAAACCACGACCTTTTATCCCAATATCCAGAATATACGTGGAATAATATACATTTCCCTTTAAAGAGTGGTCAGTGGTTTTCTAATACTATACTTCTGTAAATAGAATGCTTCGATTATTTGCATGAAGTGCCCAAATTCTATAGGTAGTCAGCGGAAAAGAGCTAGTTTTAACATGTAGTTTGAGTTCATAAAGCTAATGAATAATGGAGTAACGACTGCAATATCTCTACTTTTCATAAAAAATATCATTAGTTCCTTCTTAAATCGTATCAAGACAAACCGGTATAGCAATTTCAAGTTAGGAGTTATTTTATATGGTACCACATATTTGCATCTCGTATTAGAGATCTCATTTTCATCTTTATTTTAATGTTGTTTAACTAGAGCAAAGTAACAAATCATAGCATCACTAGCATGCTAATTGGTCATTAAAATATCACAGCACCGTCATCATATACCTTGTCAGCCGAAATACAAACATTCATAGTTTATTAATACTAACTAACTACGATTAAATATATAAAACTCTCAAAAATAGGGTCTATTTCAAAACATTTCACAAATTTCCTAAATCTCAAAAGGAAAATCAAAAGATGAGTATTATATAGTTTCTATGTATACTATACGTAAGAATTATGTAACATAACATAACATAATATAACATAACGTGAGAATTAAGAAAAACCCTTTATCCCGACGAGATTTTTTCATGTAGTTGGGAGACCATCTCATAGAGCTAAGCTGTGAACAAAAGGGTACATTTGAGATGCTGTATCGATGAAACGAAATTTTTTAGTTACCTCAATTTAGGTTCAATTTCAGAATAACGTTTTTATATTCCACTACTATTCGTTCAAGGCGCTAAGAATGACCTAGCATTATAAAATCAAGTACCGCGAAGGGAGTGTGATTTCTTTAGTAAGTGAGTAGTGTTGATTTGTGTAGTAACTCTGCTGAATACAGTAATAATTATAATTACCAATTCGCAATCACTAATTCCCATTTTTAAAAATATTTTTCTACACAATATTTCTTGCATTAAGTTAAAAATTTTCTACAATATCTGTCTTTCTTCTACCTAACCCGCTCGAATAATATTCTATTTAAATCTAGTACATTAGTTAGGATTAACATCTTTTCACAAGAGTTAAAATTAAATGACCAAGTCGTAATTGTTTTTACGAGCATACTTGTTTTCAAGAGTAATGGTTTCATAGTCAATATAAATATATACTTTAATGAACAAAAGGAAAAATACAAGAACATGTTAAAGTATATGCTTTATTTTAAAGATAAATGGTGAACAAACAGCTCAAAAATAATTATGGATTACTGACGTGGAGCTTTGATCAGATTAAAATAATATCGTTGGGCGTATTTAGTAGAAAGCCGTATGGGTCCAGGTGTATTATAAATGATTCATTAATTGTGTAATCAAATCGTTTATTTTGACATAACATATACAAAACGAGTTATAAAATATAATAGAATGAAATCCAACAGTATGATTTCCAAGCTCCAACAAAGGAAATTTTGTTGCTAAATATGGCCCACGGTTTTATTTTAGTTAATAAAATCTCCACATAAGCTATTCATAATTGTTTCTGAGCTTTAATTACATTATCCATTATACAATTAAATCATTTTATTGGAAAAAATTAATTTTTATTTATTTTTAACTTTTCAATATACTTTACTTGCTTGGCCTGATTTTATTACATTCATCCGAATTACTGAAACGTTACGGTAGTTCTATATTTAGTTTTTTTCTGTACATAGGTAAATATTATTTATTTTAATAGCGTTATATTAAAAATAATATGGATTTATAATTATCAAACACTTTAGTAGTTTTATATCAGGACTTGAGGATCAAAAGTTGAAGTTCATAATATTATGAACTTCTTAATATAAAAATCTTAATGTTATATTCTCACGGGGATCGAATACGTGTGCAAAACTTAATGATAATTAATAAATAAGAAGAAAATCGATTGCAAAAATTGAATCAACTTCACACAAAAGCAATAATTTCAATTCCTTTATTTATCTTTTTTATTTAATTTTTTTATGTAATTCTGTGTATTTTAGATATTTCTTCAATTAGCTAACTTTTTGAAGGTTCAAATATACTTATTCAACTGACTAGCTAACTTTCCAAACCCAATATTTTATAACAATATATTTTTGAAGGACATTGTGAAAAAATTGCCTTCCTTTTATTTGTCCATTTAAATTCTTTCTTATAAAAATATTTATAATATATTACGTCAATATAATAAATGCACAGTTGCAATAATACATTTTTTAAGTTGTTATTGAAGTTTTAGATCTGTTAATTGTATATTTATAATTAGAAGATAAATCCATTTTTTTCTGGAATTAAAAAAAAACTGTACATTTTTGTCAATTGATTTGTTTTTATAGTAAATTTTAAAATTAGTGATACAATTTATAATTTACTGTAACTTTTTAGGAAAGAATTTCTTTCTTTATTAAATTGTCACCTATATAACTCTAATAGGTTGCGCAGGTTTATTTTGTTTTTATGACTAAATCTTTCATGGCAGACCAATATTTCGAATATCTGCACTCAAGGCCTTACAGCCAGTAATAAACATCGCAATCTTCCATCTCGTAACTGCCAGCCGTAATTGAAAGAAATGTTGTAAAAACCGTTTCCATAGCACTTCCACGCATTATTGCGGTAAGTAAAAGCTACTGGCAAAGATACGGGTAAAACTTTTACATCCAAGAAAACGTATTGAAGTGGAGCAAGCGATCTCGCGAATCTTGTGAAGAGGTTTATTATCAAACTTCCGGTTCACTTTACGATTGTTTTGTGCCCATCTTTATAGTTCCAGTGACCGTCCGAGATAGTCGTACCGTATAGGTGTCAAGTTGTACGTTCTCTATTGTTAAAGTAACTTTTGGTTTAGGTCGTTAAAAGTGTAAGCAGCGTTAGGAAGGGGATATTTTATGAAGAGTTTAAGAAGTTTACGCGGGCTATCAACGATTATCGTCAAATAAATGTTACATTGTGAACTTCAACTCCTGCTCGAGTTAATACTATAGGCATGATAATAATATGGCATTTAGCCACTTGCTTTTTATTACAAAATGGTTATAGTATGTTCAGTTGATTACTAAATTTCTGCATCTATTATAAATATAATCTAATAAAAATATTAAAATATTTTCTCCAAATTGGAACGTTAGAAACTAGAATGAAAAACACTTTAAAATGTAATATAAAATTATAATAAACAAGAACTTTCAATATAAATAATAAACAAGAATATTCAATATAATTTAATTGAAAGGAACAAAACTATCATTTCTAATGCTGACTTTTCGAAAAGATCAACATTTACTAAAACTTTAAAAAAAAAATTCTCAAACCCTAACTGGTACATATTAAGAATAAATATGTCATTAAGGAAATGGCAGCAAACGTAATATTTTTTTAATATGGATATTGGAAAACAATAGCATATCCGCGCAAATCTCATTACGCATTTTTTACGGCCTTGAAACTTAATGAAGATTATTTGACATATAAGGATTTTATAAAGCAACTTCGGTGATGAAAGATGTTTAAAATTCATTTGTTTATCTAACATAATTAAATTTTAAATATTCCAGTGTTTCAAGTGTTCACTTATATTTAATGAATTAAGATCGCACAAGGCTAATTACACTACGGTATAACGGTCTTGGAAAATTAAAATTTCTGTTCCTCCGTATCGGGCCCAAGGTTTAGTGAGCTATAACTTTTGTCATTATCTGTGAAAATTAGTGATTACTTTCATATTTTTGAAAACTTTTACTTACATATTTTCGAAAAGGTCCCAAATTATGTGTTAAGTGTTTTGGATGTCATTCAATGGTGAGATGCAATAAGAATACTTGATTCAAATCTTCTGCTATATCCCATCAATAGCTCAAATTTTCAGAGCCTTGTTTTTTGTTGAAACTTTTTATAACGTACATTCTAATTGTTGTACTAATAATTGCAATTGCAAAGTTTTTTACTCGAATTGCGGAATTTCACCAACGACATGTAATAAAGTTACCGAGTCTTTACATTCGGCAGATATTGCCCGTACTTCTGTATATTAGGTAATCCTGCTTCTTCTTTACATTGCTACCAGGTGGTATTAATTTAGCCACCATATTTTGTATCATATGATGATGATTTTGTTTAACTTGAACATTAGCTTAATTGTATTATCGATAACTATCTACATAGCTTAAATAAATACATCTAGCTAACTTTGCGACTGAATTGAGTGTGTTGAAGAAATTATTTACCGATATTCGATATTTTATAAAATAAAATAATATTCTCAGGTTCACAGCAATTGAAAAGAAAAGACAACATACTTATCTTCATGTACGGTTGGTTAAATTTTAAAATGAAAAGAGTAAATATTGCCATGAAATGCAAATTTATTTGAATACATTCAATTTTCATTTGGTATCTATATTATAGCTTAAACAGTTATTGATATCCGTTTTGATAGCTTAAATAGTTACATCTAGCTGATCTTTCAGCTCGATTTAGTATATTGAAGAAACTATTTATCCTTTATGATAGCCTGTGGATATGTTATAAAATAAAAACTTATTCTAAAGTTCACAGTAATTAGAAAGAAAAGATAATATATTATTTATCTTTATGTTTATTCGGCTAAATTTTAGAATGAAATAAATAATTGTTGCCCTAAAATAAAAACTTATTTGATATTCAATTTGTACACTAGTTTTAATGAGAATTTTTCACTGGCACATTTCAATTTTTTAATAAGTAAGGGTTTCAAATAAAAAATTAAACTCTTGAAAAATCACTCACGTGTGCTTATGTCCGTTTTTTACAGCCTTTTTTCAGATGAAACACGCTTGCCATAGAAATTTAAGATGCAGCACAGTAATATAGCGTTTTATAGCGCACATATCTCAATATACAATTTCCAGAATTGTTCACATAGATATTTGGAGGGTAAAAGAGAGGAAGCGGTGATAAATTAGTGGTCGAAAATAAAATTTTATTACTTTGTCTAAAGTTTAGAAATTTGTTACAAACATTAATTCACGATTTTGATGTATTGCTTTTCTCAATAGGAACTAAAACTATTTAAGTATATAAAATATAATATTTTCTAATTTATTGCATTTCTTTGTATTTAAATCCAGAAAATTATATTGTAAATTTAATGTGACTAAGGTGTTGCTTGACCGACTTCGCTTTACACTGTTCGCCGTAGTTAAAATTTTAACAAAATATTTTCGAGAGGAAGACAAGGAATTCTACAATTATATAATTTATAAATAAATTCAAGTCGTTAACAAGAGCACTTGCTAAAAGAAAGCAGACGTGATAATCAAACACACAAACATCGAATTCTCGACACAAGGATTATGTTTTGTACCTTATAGATACGGAAACATCAAAATAAGAGTAATAACATTGCTAATTGAATTTAATTTAGAGATAAAAATAATGAAAAGGTAACGACAATTTTATAACATCGTGCGAGTGGATTCTAACCGCCTTTCAATAAAATTTAATGGAAGCACCTAATTGTCATTGACTTTGATTCATTATTTTAAAATGTTTATTTAAATTCTCGTTTATCAGGCGAATTACTTTATATTGTATTATATCATTTCATTCTATAAAGAAAGTAAAGGTTAAAGCTCCAAGAAGCACACTAATAAATATATTTGCATTATATCCATCATAACGCGTATTAATAAATTATGAAATACTTTGAACAAAAGTAAAGATACCGTTGAAAGGCAATGATATAGAAACAGTCACGTAAATATTTGATTAAAGACAGAAAGACTGAGGGAATTTAAAATAGTAATTCACTCATTTGTCAAACCAAATTCAGTAATTTATTATTTGAATGAGCAAGCTGTATCTTTATAAGAGCTCAAAAACAGAAAACCTCAGAAAATTTAGTCGTTTTTTGAAACCAAAAGCAGAAAACCCAAAAACTTTACTTTTAAGGTCCAAGCGTAGAAAACCCCAAAAAACTTAATTCGCCAGCAAAAATTCCCAATACATTCGCTTTTCTTAAAATTTGAAAGCAGAAACTTCAAAACAATTTAGTATTTTTTAGGAATCGAAAGCATAAATCATCAAAATATTAGTTTTTAAAAGTTCGAGAGCAGGTACCCCAAAAAATTATAATGTCACGTCATATTATTTATAAATATAACCAAACTTTCGACACTTCCATTATCCTGTTATCCAACGAGGTAACTATTTTCTAAAAATACCCCCATTGTCATCTATATCCATTAAAACATATTTCACTTGTCTTTCGCCTTACAGTTTACTCCCAGTTACTTCCCATAAACGTCTTCCGTAATAATATGGCTACACCAATAAATTATTTATAGCGATATCTTTGGAGAAACTGGCAATATTCATAAATAATAAGTGTAGGTAGCCTCAAGGCTGCCTTAGCCTAGTTCCTTTACTTAAGTTTCATAAATTTTACAATACCGGCAACCGGCTTGTATTTATTATGTCCTGACATGAAATATATGATGCTAACATGCTAGTAGAGTTTAATGTAGGGAGACCACGTTCGCAGCTTGCTGCATATTTTCGATATTGATTAAATAGGGTATTGCCGTTAGGGTTGGTAATAGGTCTCTGAGGTTTATGCATGAAAGAGATGCTGTCATAGTTTTTATTATAAAAGGTGTTTTTAAAAGCTGCTTAGATATTTTTTTAAATTTTAGTAGGCATAAAATGTTTAATATTTCTTTCTATTAATAATAAACTCGGAAACTCTAAAGAGGAGGTATGAAAGCGTCGAAGTATGGAAATCAAAATATTAGTTTTTATATTGTAAAATATTTTAAGAAGAATTTGGGCATTGGATAAAAATTAATAGATATTTTACTTAAACGGTTGTCAGTTTTTCCTTGTATATACAAGGAAAAAGTGACAACCGTATGCAAAAACCGTATATTCAGTAGATAATAAAAAATAGAATAAATAGAGAATGTGTTAATCGAATATGAAAAAAGAATAAAAACGAGAAAAAGTAATTTTTTTTAGTTCAAGGGTAATTTTTCTTTTGTTTAAAGAAGTTTAGTACTTTACGGAAGAGCGCGTTTGTTTCGGTGAGGTTTTTGGGCCAACAACTACGCTTACTTGCCACCTTTACTGGTTCGGCACTGAAAATCGAGTTTTTTTAGCAATTCGTTTTGGAAAAAAAAAGATATAGACACACACGGGAACTGCCGACAGATGTGAAAACTTAAAATTATGAAAAAATTATACCGTAATTTGGCATTAATAACCATATTTTCAAAATACATCATATAAATCTATAATTATTATTAAATTTTATAGAATTTTACTACTAAACAACTAGAAAGCTCTTTTATCACGCTAGTGACATAATTCCTAAACCACTATAAAATAATCATTGCGTGATGTATTGAAGAAGTCAAATATTAAAAAAATAAATAATATAACATTTTCAAACGCAAATATTAATACACATGTTGGAAATATTTGAAAATAAATGCTTTGTTTTTCTTATTCATTTTTCTATTTAAAGTATTAACACATTTAATACTCGCTGTTGTATTGTACAGTGATCCTACAATTAAGCAATTAAATTAATAATGAGACTAAAACCTAATTTAAATAATGCATAGTATACACGCATTGAACTTTCCACATAGTCAATTTATATATATATATATATATATATATATATATATATATGTATATATACATATATATATATGCTTTCACTGCTTTTACTCATAGCTACAGATATTCTGTTAGCATGTCGGTGACGCAAACCAATAAGGTTTTCCTCCTTTTACCGGGCTCATCTCCATTCAATTTTTTTTCTTTACTTGCATCACATATGCCCATGTAAATAAGTATATCTAACTGTTAATCATTTCTCACAGGTATAGAGTAACAGTTCTATTTTTACCAATTTTCCACTAACATTGTTTTAATGGCAATTAATGTCGTAACGCTATGTAAAACTAAATCACTTAAAGATGTTATAACTTTCCTATAAGAAAATACCGTCGATTTTATTATGGTTTCTAGTGGATATTCACTTACACCATTAAGCAATTTTTTTTTTGGAATTTATTTTATTACAGAGGATAACTAAAAGGTTTCTCTAAAAATATATTAATCTAATTTGCAGGCACCTCTTCATTTTATCTCTGAGAGAATATTTCGAAAGATTCAGTATATACACAAATAGTTCAAATATATGCCTTTTGTTGAATAGTAAGTAGTTAATTAATCAAAAATGAAATGTAATCGAGGTGAAAAGATGCAATATTGATACGAAATACAAAATTTATGTAGAAAAAAACTTTTGTGAAAATTGACGCTTTATTTTTTTCTGATGATCAATGTTTGTGATGCTAAACTCAAAAAAAGTGAAAAGTATAAATTAAAAGTATTTATATTTAATTTAGTATTAAGATATGGTTAACAAGATTATATACTAGCGTGACCCGTGCGAAGTTTTCGCATTATATCAATTTGCGTGGTAGATTATAAATATTTACACATGAGAAAATGAACTCACAGCTGTCATATTAGTTACAACAGAGTGTTTAGAGTCAATTTAATAAATCAAAATTGATTGCAGGTATTCAATTCATTTCTAATTTTGCACATTGCTTATTACGTTTTTATTCCATTATTAAGCTCAGATGACAGATCAAACAAATATTTTACTAAAATTGAGATATAGAGGCGCAAGTATCAAAAGCATTGAGCTAAAGCGCCACTTTATTTATACGTGAGTGGATTTGAAATTAAACAAAAATTTTACCGACCGTCAATCATATTGACGTTGAGCCGTTAGATGGCAGTATTGCTGTTTTGTGTATATAATTTTAATAATTAATTAATTTGCAAAAACAATAGCAATAATAAATTTTTTAGTTGTGGATGCCGGTAGAGCAAGCAATTATCTATAAAATGATATATAATTTATGTGGATTAGTTGTGAGGTTTTTTCTAAAAAGGGAGAGTAACATCTTAACCTTAGCGTTTTAATATATATGATGATGATGTGAGAATATCTGCGAGCAAACAATTTCTCGACAAACGGATTACATTAACAGGATAAAAATATCGTTAAACACTTAAAAATATTCTTGTGTACCTTTTCCAACTTTCAACTTTATTCTAATTTCATATATGGAAACTACAAAAACTTAACATGTATTTCGAATCAGATTGTTATTTTCAGCTAACATTATGGTTTTGAATATACAGAATTGTTCTCTTTTTCACATTTATGGGATTATGGAGTTTTAATGGATTTAACTATACACGACTATCACCAACAAAATTAGCCAAATAAATGTACAATTTACTGGTTACTCATAATTATATCGATTACACGTATCGAACAATAAAGCTAAATTGGGTAATACATTAATTTTTCCATTGATGTTAACGAACAATACCATTTTTCAACAAATCGGACTGCCACCGATAACAAAAATGAAACGGGAAGTATTTATAAAAAGCTTCTCTTTATCAAGCTTGAATAGTAATAGTAATTTATCTCTCAAACACCCTTCGTAAAGTGGGGTGCGTGACCAAACACAATTTATTCCAAGTAAGACTACGTGTCTATTAAGTATTATGTAAAAGCTTTGCATGGTGAAGTCAATAACTGCGGAATAGTGAATTATTATAATTTCATATTATATTTCGATAATTTTCGACATTTTTCAATCAACTGGATTGATTTTCCAAACGTATTTATTTATTTATTTACTTAGTAAGACCCTTGCTCAAATTAGAGTTAATTGCCAACGCGACCGAGTTATTACGACTCAGAAAAATTATATCTTACAAAATTACATACAACAATTATTAATATACAACAAAGGCAAGCATAAATTAGCCATGAAAAAGAAATGAACCACCCTGATATAAATATTCATCACTCCTAAACTCCTCCATTCACTTCTAAACTCCTGAATCGAATAAGAGAACAAATTAAGATAGAGCAATACTTTGAATCTCGTGTTAAGTAAATTAAGGACACGGAAAATATGAAACCGTATATATGCGGAATATGAAATAAAAGATAACTTTACTCTCACGCATAACAGTCCGATGTGAAAATGGTACTAATCCTTACACTGTTGTGTCATCAATATAATCTGTGAACATTTTGAATAAACATGGTGCTAGATATGATTATCTTCCTAATTCTGAACAGTAATATCCAACCATGTCCAAAATGAATAACAGAGAGTACATGTAAGGACGGTAGCCACTTTTTTTAAAATTGGAAAAATCAAATAAACCTTTGCTTTGTCTTCTTTAAGATAATGACGTAAGGTCTCATTATTTAATTATTGGTTTGCCAATTGGCAACAAAAGTATCCAGGACTGTATCGTATAATGGATTAAGAAAGTAATTTTCATGGGATTTCAGAGACTGTCACATAACAAGTCTGAGTTTCTAAATGCTGTCGTACATGTATTAATAATATAATAGTGAAACGAGAGGCGTCTGTCCATAACGTTACCAAGGTTCTGTATATGGAAAAAAATCATTTGACAAGAGTCCTTTAATTGTTACGCATGCTTAATCTGGTTTCTATCATCAGAATAGGTATAAATTTATTATAATATAATGAAGTTTATTTTTTAAACTTCACTGTTAAGCTGAGTTAACGCCACTCTGAAATATCTTACAATACATAAAGATAATTTATACCTAGAAATAGTCGGCATAAAACAGGCATTTTGCAGTTTTGACTTCCAGCGGCAGATTATTTATTATTAAAAGAAATAGAAGATGACCCAAGTTACTTCAACTGCATAGGCCGTAGTTATTAATGTGATAGTTTGGTATAATATTTCTGTATAGGCAAACTGCTTCTGAGATTGGAGGTAGTTTGCGGAAAAATATATTTATCTGCAATATTAAAACGTACAAGAAACCTTTCAAATTAAGAAGAATTTTTAACTTCAGTGACGTACAAATACTAATATTTTCCCTTTATGTAATTTAACCTACACTGGTTGCTTTTCTATGTTCTTCCTGCTACCCATAAACGTTGTTTTATATATATTTCAAATATTATTTAAATTCCAATTCGCAAGCATGTGATAATTAGTCATATATCATCAAACGTTACGTTAGTTTAGTGGACACTAAGTTTCTTAATAATTTTCTAGGCCTTAGTTTAGTCTTTAAGTGTATCTAATTTAAAAACCTTTAGGCAGTTTTTAATAAAGAAAGGGTATGTGGGAAAATAAAATCCCATATATAACTTTAAAAGATAAATTAGCAATAAATATTGAATTTTACTTTATAGAACGAAATAACAATATAGATATATTCTCATTACAAAGACAAAGAGACAACATAGGAGAATTTGAAATTATTAAATTAATTGAGGTGCATGAGATCAAAGAAATGGTATGAAGAGAAAGAAACTTGTACCATTCAGTAGGTGACGGGAGTCTAATTTGTTGTTTTGATAATTTAATGCTGTCAATTTAAGCGCAGTGTTCTAACATGAATTTTCCATTTGCAAAACAAAAATTAATTTCGCTGTGTAATTGGGACATGAAAGTACAACAAATATACGAAGCTCACTTAGGATGATAGGATCATGATCGGTTAAGATATTGAGGAATCACCTCGAAAATAAAAGTCTAGATCAGTCCAATAGGTGTTTTATGAAAATTTGTGGTTGAATGTGTTAGATGAAAATTGTTTAAATCACCTAAAATAATATAATCTAAGTAAAAATTAAGTGCTAAGCAAACATTTTACAATCACTTTATTTCACAGATTAGAATTTTATTTTACACATTAAAATTTTTTTTTATACATTTTAGTACACGTCATTTATTTTATGTGCATTTTAGTACAAAAAAGTGGACACTTTTGCCAATTATGTTCAACATTATTCACATTAAGACAGAATAAAAAATATTTGAAATAGCTTTAAAGGTTTTAATATGATACATTTTCGTTTAAGAATGGTATGGTTTGGAATATATTTTTTTATAGAATATAAACATTTAATTAGCTCGTTTTTCTTTCCATTGCGCTTATTGCTATATTTTCATGGATTTAATGTTCAAATTTAGGCTTAAATACGACGTTTTGAATAAGAATTACTTATTTATTCCAAGAGTTTTTTAATCATTTAAATATATTTAAAAATATTTTTGTACTTGCCTGGGTTTCCCTGGAAGTGATTAATCGATTCTTTATACAAATTTAATAAAATTTATACTATTATAAGTTATTTCCCTTTAAATATTTTCCTTTTACGTTCCTTTTTATTTTACTGCAAATAAAGATACTATTGCCTAGAGATTTGTATTATCTTAATTTTTATTGAAATTCCTCGTAAAAATATCAAAATATTTACTGATGAACAGATGGATAACGGAGTGATTTTTGTAAGATTCTTTCTGCCTTTTTGATTACAAGGTCCTAAAATATCAAAATATGTTCGCGATAGCACAAACATTTGTGCTAAATAAACAATAAATCTCAAGGATAAAAAATGTTAAGAAAACTCTATATTACGTTTTAGAAAATACGTTTAAGGTCCACGCATTTTAACACGAGCCTTTCAAATAATACGGAAAAAATATAATAACACAGAAAAAATACAATACTTGTTTATTTCACTTCAAGACAAAACTCTGATGTTTTATTTTAGTTTGCTTCTGATATATTTTCCTTTAAATGGCCTTGCTGTTAATAAAAATGTCTTTTTGATCAGCCTTATTTTTGTGCGGTCCTGATTATTTTCGTCGTTGAGATATATATACATATACGTTGATATGTTATCCTTGAAATATAGATTCTGTTCTACTAGTAGTATATCATCATCAGTTGTAAACGAAATTGATTCCAGATACTACCTAAACTATAAATAACAGACTATATGAAATAAAAGTGTAAAATACAAATATCGGTACGGGAAACCCTTCGAAATTAATTCAAGTGTCCGTTCGTCCGTCTATCACAGCTATTTTTTCCAAAAACAGTTGACATTTAACGTAATGTTTAAGTATATTAATACGCATATGTCACTGAATTAACACTATAAAAATGTATGTGTGGAGATTTGAGGGAGAGGGGAAGAGGGGGAGAGAGAGCCATAATATAAATTTAATTTGTAGTAGGTTTTATTTTTTAAACAGGCCATTTACGAGGACTTCTAAAATACTTTTTTTCATATTTTTAGTAGCTTTCGAGTATCTATTGAAGTATTTCTCACAATTATACTACGTAAAATGGTAAAATAAATATCTCAGTGATCCGATATCAGATATAGGTATACAACATTCTTATTAGTAAAAAGCAATATTTAACTCCTCTCCCTCCCCCATATTTAAAAGAACTGAACCAAAAATTATGAAAGTAATAGTGTTTTGAGAAATCAACTTATAGTTTTGATAAAAAATGCATCTTATAGTTTTATTAATAATTCCAACTTTAAGAGTTTTTCAGCAACCCGCGATATTTTTTTGAACCTCAGTGTTTTTTTCACATTGAAAAAAACACTGAGGGTACATTGAGGAATTTATGTAGAAGCAAATAATATCAAAACGGTTAATCCTCGTTATAAGATGGATTTGAGGGTAGAGCAGTTCCATGTTATAAGTTAAAACGCGTTTTAACGAGCGGATACGAGAAGCAACGGTAGTTCTACTATATCATATCTACTTTATTTTTTTCGTTTCCAATAGATTCCACCCTTCTTTTGCGTTTGATGACATATCGATCATATTTTCCTCTTTTTCCGTTTCTTCGTGCTCCCTGCGTACATCATTCCCGACAAGTGTCTTTTACTGCATCCGCATCAATCTATCCTGTTATGTCTTTTAGTTCGGGGTCCCATACATTAAATTTCATTGAATGTCGTGAGCGCCCTCAGTTACGTGTCGTTTAACCGAATCAGCAATGTACCGAGCAGTGCTATAGCCAGGGTCAAAATCATTTGACAGACATTTTATGTGCTCTTAAATATTTGAAATTTTAATATTGACATTTGTAAAAAGTGTAGTAAAATACTGTATACCCTGAAATGTTTGAACACCCACTCGAGTGTGTACAAAATCTTCGAGGTAATACTTAACATTACCTTATATATTTTTTTATACACTCATTCCATTGTATAAACTCCGACTTTCAATATCTAATATTTTGGAGAAAAATAAGCACATGATTACCGGAAAAATAATAAATATTTACAGCCTATTTGTTGATTATTTATAATTAAAACAGTTTGAATTATTTTGTATTTATATAAATTTATGCTTATTGCAAAATGTCATAGCCTCCCTTTATTTTTAGTTTTTTTTTTTTCATTTGCAAAAAATTTCGAAAATCAAACCGATGACGGGTTTTTCTGTAATAAAATATTACGATTACCAAATTAAGTTCAGGCAGATATTTAAAACTTTATTTTCATACAACTATTTACAATTTACTTAAATACTAATAATGATATGGTGTAGGATTAAATAATTTCAAAAACCATAATTACGAATCTGAAAGAGAATTTTTCGAAAGCTATTCTGATTCAAATTTGTTAATAATAAATTTAAAGTTTCATAATATAAATAAAATATAAATAGAGGGATTAATATTTTTTTAAGATTCAACATAAAGCATAGAGTTCTTAGGCGCATATGTATCAGAATTTCAACATAGGATTAAAACATTTAAATTTATATTCTATTTTATCTCTGGCATAAAATTACAAACTTGAGAATAGTTATATGATTGCTTGTTTTTTCTACTTATTTATTGCAGTCAGGCCAGAAATCTCCATCAAATTTGGCATACGTATAATTTTTGGAGCCGAGTGACGCATAAGCTATTACGTACTGATTTGCTTGCGCTGTATATTTCCAAAAACGTGTGTTTTATATATTACTCATTCGAACTTAAGCAGTTGAACAGACTAGGAAATTTAGTTTGATCTTTTTTTTTTTTTAAATTTCTTTTGTGCCGAGAACAAGTGTAATTCTTGTACGATGATACTGGCTATTTTACTCAGCAAAAAAATTTAGTACTAAGACAAAAAATAATATTACAATGAAAAAATAACCATAAAAAAACGAGATATTTACTGTTGCATTTTACATGCAAAAATTGGGCAGTAATAGTTAATATCATTACCATCATATAGATACTGCATATTATGAGATATTCCGTTATGAAATATTTATTACTTCATCGTGAGTGTACTATATATGACTTATATGATCAAAGGAATTCGTACGAAACAACTTGTGACATTGAATTTTGCAGAAATGTGAAACTTTATACAGTAGGGCATAACCATCGATAATTACAGACACGTTATATTTACTGGGTACATTCTGAATATAGAAAGTAAGAATGTTTAAATGAAAGGAATTATTATTTGTTCCTACATTTTTACTATAAAAACTATATAAAAAAATAACGTTAGTTGGTTGTTACACGTTAGTTGTCAATAATACCTGTTATTGACAATTAACTTGTGAATTTATTTTTTTTAAAATAAAAAAATATTTAAAAAAATCTGAGCTCCATATATCTCATTCTTCGTGACAACATAAACATATCAAGCTGTCACGAAGAATAAGTGGATTCAATTTCGTAACTACAAACTCAAATACCAAAGTTACCAGTTTCATATTGATGCGTTATTTAAAATCACACTTTATATCTGAAGTGCAGCTTTCGTGAGCGTGGAGAGCTCACGAAAACAAATAAAACTAAACGGTGTAGCGAGATTTGAAACTGCACTTTTGAATTCATTTCATATATTCCTTGGAATAAACTTATGCTATTATTTTGAGAATAAAAAATACAATCTTATCAATATTTGACTTTGATGTAGATTTACTCACAAAACTGTAACGAATTTTAAAGGTATGAATTCAAATCACAATTGGCTTTTGAAGCAAAGCTTCTCCACGAAAAGGTATACAATAGAGATTTAGCGCGATTTAAGATTAGCAATTTTTACTGAATATATTCGTTTAGAAAATTATGCAATTATTTTGAGAATGAAAAACCCAATCTTATAAATGTTTGTGTTTGATGACGATTTATTAATATGTAATGAATTTTTAACTTAATAGTACTTTCTTAATTAATTAATAATGCTCTCACCCCAAACTAAAAAGGAGTTATTTCATTTAAGAGATAATATTAAAAGTAATTTGGCAAGTATACATATCTACACCGATAACCAGATAGAAAAGAAAAAACAATCCTAATGGAATAAAATCAAGTTCCCAGGTGCGTTATGCGACGCCAGTCTCCGAGCGACCGCACTAAGCAATCCGTTAGACGGCAATACGCTATACGCGTGGTCTATAAAGAGTAGGATGTGCTGCTAGTTGGGTTGAATAAAACTATGATTTGACTAGTAGAAGTGGAGTTACTGAAATGGCCGAGTAAAAGTTTAAAACTAAATAACCTACGCTTGTTTCTTTTACTCTAAATCTAACGTTCAAGCCACAATGGACGACTCATCATGTTTTCAAATAATAAAATTTACGTGAATTATATACGTTATATTATATACCTTTACGTTAATTAGTATTGTAAATAGAGTTAATCACGAGCTGCAGAATATCCGCTAAACATACTTGACCCTAAATAGGTTAGTCGTCTCTTGCAAATAAAAATAATTCAAATCACGGTTGGTTTCTGAAGTAAAAATTCTGTATTTTCACGAAAATACGGGAAAATTGGGGAAAACGTAAAAATGTATTACTGAGCGAAAACACAACTATTCTCTTTTCAAATCAGCAGTATTAGTTTCATACACCTGTTTACAAAACTTTAGATTATGTTTTTATCAATAATTTTTGAAGAACGAAAATATGAAAATTACTGAATCAAGTATTGATATTAAAATTTTAATTTGCAAGTAGGTTTTACCCATTTAATGTCAAAATTTCATGGAAATAGATTGTGTATATATATGCATATATACATGTATATATATATATATATATATATCTATATATTGCATCAAACTAATTTAGAGCTAGTTCAGCAGATTCAATGAACCTGAAGTGTAAAGTTAGGATTAATTGGATTTTCAAGAGCATTAGTTAGATAAGAACGGGTAAAATATTTGGGTCTCAGCTAACGATGAATTTTTCTGAAGTCTGTGAAAAATCGTTAAGCACTTCGGTGATAAAATTACATTGAACAACCTAAAGAATGATCAGTTTGCCGTCAGCTTTTCTCAAATTAAATTAAGTATTTTCATTACCTACAAGCACGTGAATTGCGTGGCGTTTTTTTATACCCACTGAAATATTTTCATATTTCTCTATTTTATAAAAACCATCCTCTGAAAATTATTTGAGAAGTCGTTAAGTAATTACGTGAAAAATACATGTAAGAAAATGACGGCTAATCAAAGTCAAGTGTTTGTAAATTTCCTTCGTAAATATCGTAGTATTATGAAAGATATTATGTGGCAAACAAATTTCTTTTTACATTTTTAATGGGCCTTTTAATATGAAAAGGAAATATTTCATGAGATATTTGGTTGTATATAATAACGCAAAGATAAAGCAAACCAAAAAAAAATAATAATAAAATCTTTTAAAGGAATCCAGGGGTAGCCATATTTGTTTTAAACATTATCCATGTATATAATACGTTTAAAATGTTAATAAGGTCATGTCTGTTTACCCATCACGTGAAAGTTGCAAGATGTAATTAAATGAAATTTCGTAGTTTCAAAACTTAGTAGTTTGGTCAACATCTGCAATAAAAATAATTACTCTATGCCTAATGGAATTTGACTTGTAAATCAAGAGAATACTATTAGCAGCATATATCTTCTTAATGTTCAATAATCACAGTTTCATATTTTCCACTAGAGGATATTTAATGGGATTTCAATAAGTGCTTTTTTTAATTTCAAAATTCATTTATACTTATATATTGATAGCAATAGAGTTAAAATTATTTGTCAAATTTTAAGGCACACATGCCATAGTCCCATTCGAGAGGACTTAAAAAACTTTACATGTATAATATACCACAATTTTTATCTGGGAAGGGAGCGGACTGAGTTAATTAAAAATCGAATAAATAAATAAAATTTATTCTCAGGATCAAATATGCTAATACGAACGGGAAATATTTTTCAGTTGACTTTCATTTATATTAGTTTTTTACACAATAAAATATTATCTAACTGATTCTTTTCGTACTTTGTAATGCTGAGAAGTTACTCGACTTTTATGACCAAAATATTCTCTATGCATTCTTGTAACACTTTTTAGAACCTGACGAGGAAAAATGGAATACTTATGAGATAACTCTTGTGTCTATCTGTCCTTCTGTCACAGCCGAATTTATTAGAAACCGCTGGAAGCTTATATTTTAATATATAAGCATCAAAAATATTCATAACACAATTTTAGGGAGGAAAAATAAATTTTCGAAAAGAAAATGAATTTCGTATATTGTGTGAGGTGTCGTTTGAAAGGGTTAATTTATGAAGATCTTAAAATATTTTTTTCATAATGTAAGGTATTGTGTTGTCAGAAATGTTTTAAAAAATAAAGAAAGAAAATATATTCCCTCCACATATCCCAACCCCCAAGAATATTGAACCCAAAGTTTTTAAAAAAAAATTAGTTTTAGAGGCCTTCGCAAAGGGTGAAGAAAAAATATAACGATAATTCCTGATGCCATAATTTTTTAATTTGTCATATGTTTTTACGTTTGTGCGAGATACAGAAAAAAATTAATATTTTTAAATATTTTAACAGAACTACTACCTACCTTTAAATGTTTATAAGTGGCTACATATGTACAAAACCCTTGAGTTCTGATTCTGCTCGTAATTGAGAGGTTGCTCATTTTTGTTACACTTTCTTTTATAACTCATACATTAAAATTTTCAACACTTACAGAATTTTTTTTAAACGACCATTATTACGGGTAGTATAAGTGTTATTTAATTTTTGATATTCTCAGGTTTAATAATTCTTTTTTTAATAAATCTATTTTGAAGAGAGAAAAACAAAATTTCTTAAAATACTGCGTACTAAAAATTGTTTTTTTAATGAAATCAAATCAGAAATCTTTGATTTTACATTTTTTTTTCATCAATATTTCGCACAAGTATGTATAAAAATATGTTTTCCCACCTTACCTATACACGTTTGGGAGCTCTCTCAAGATATAATTTAAAGCCGTTATAAAAAACAAAATTTAGTTTTGGCAAAAAACTATATATTTTATACAAAATTTAAGTTGCTATGAAATATGATGGAGGGGCAGAAGAGGAACTTATCACATCGTTATCGGATTCTGGGTGTACAGTACACCAAAATGTGGGTCTAGTTGAGTACTTTCTTGAAACCGTATTGAAGTTAACATTATTTAAATAATTGTACAAAGTTAAATAACTGTCCAATTATTAACTGTCCGAAATTATATAAAACAGTCAATTTTATCACAGCCGAACTGCCTTTATCTTTGTTAAAGAATAAACGGAAAAGTTTTTTTGGTTTGTTTACTTGTTTGTTCGCACTGATTTCACACGGCCAATTTCGATGGACAACATTTTTTTGTTACAATATCCTCATTTTAAAGCACATTATAGACTACAATCATCACAATACGGTGAATACAGGTAGAGCCGTGATAAAAAATGTAACAAAAATTGCGGAACACTGTCTTATGATTTGAGTGGGATGTTTACGGATGGTGGGGGAGGGGGAGGGGACAGCATGATTAAAATAATTCTCTACTGGTGAAACGGCTCATTATTAATAATTTTGTAATTATCTCTTCGTGTATGAATTGACAAATTAATAAATAAATTGTGAAAGGAAGAACTAGGTAAATTCATCCCTGAAGCTTTTGATATAGGCTCTATTATTACAACTATTGAATTATATAATCCAACAGTGATTTGAAAATACCTAATTACGAAATAATGCGAGTTAAAGGTATGGGCGTTCTTTTAATACATATTTGATTGCTGTCGTGACAAGCTAATCACTTTTTGATTGGCGTGTCTCCTTCAATATTAAAATTTGGATGGAAAATATCATTTCTTGTGGTTCATAATACAGTTATTTGTGCCTATGTATTTTGGGAAACGCAAAAGCGAAATTAATTTTTAGCTGTTATTTTCCATGTAATTACAGATAATTATATTGCTCTAAAGATTTTAAACAAAGTCAAATATACATAGGCGTAATGTCATGATAACTTCTTCAAGATATTTACTTATTTATTAAAAAAAACTAACATATAATTTACAGTTGATCGCAAATCATCGAACATGTGTAAGCTTGAAAGGTATGATAGTTGTCAGTAAAATATAAACAATAAGCAACAAAAGAGCAAAAAATGTCAATTAAATTAAAACAAACCTAAAACTAAATAATTATTGATAGTTAACTGTCAAATAACTCCAAAATAGCTTTTCGAAGCGGTCAATGGGGCGGAAAATATATCAACATTGGCTTCTCGCAATAGTGTGTTGACCGATGTGTCGCAAAACGTGCGCATGATGTCCTTACGCATTCTAGGCAGATGAAATAAATTATGACTCCGTCCTCTCACATAAAGTCACGAGCTTAAAGCCTTACCAAACCTAAGACCGAGGAGCTATAAATTTAATTATTTAATAACTTATATTTATATATATATATATATACATATATATATATATATATATATATATATATATATATATATATATATATATTAATATGTTAGATGGTCGTATATAATCACATAACTTTTCCAACGCTGTTCTATTTAACTTATAACTGTGCATCAAGCGTAAAAGTACCCGAGTAAACGTCATTCCGCATTTGCTCACAATAATAAATAGCTTATTGCTCATACTCCTGAGAAATATTGGGTTGATATCGCTTTAAATCAGCTCACAATCTGAATAAAAATACTCACAATGAGAGAAATGCTTATATCCGTGATTGGAATTTTCCGAAACAGACGTATTGTTTTCGAGTCATAAATAGCCTTCGTATATGAAGGCTATTTGGGACTCGAAAACAATACGTCTGATTCGGAAAATATATGTCTCCTAGCCTTCGTATAGAAGACATATTTCTCCTTATAAGTTTATAAATAGAAGTAAGTATATATATATATATATATATATATATATATATATATATATATATATATATATATTTATTTATACATATATATATAAATATATATATGTATATACACAACTATGACAGGAAAAATTACTGGACAATAAGAAGGAAAAACTAAAGGGATGTACCAAATCCTTTTCATCTTGCTATTTCTTGTCATTTCATTTTTGTTATCTAATTATAAAGAAATAATATTTACCATATATTTAAGTAAGTTATATTTATAATATTTGAAAAACAATTCTATTGTTATTATTTATACGAAATTTTTTTTTATTAATATCCTGATATATTTTCAGGTAATTCATAATATCTTTTCAAGTGATTATTCATCTTCCGGGAATTGCTTAAAAAAATATTTTATATGGTTCATTACGAATTTAAATGAGCATTCACAATATAAAGGTAAATTTAAATATTTTTAAAGTATATTTACTAACACAGATTTAAAAGAAAAGTTGTTAGCAGAAGTTACTACACAATACAATTTAAATTATTGGTCGTTATGTTACTGTAATGAGGAATTTATTCTCTTATATTGTCAGTTCATTATTGAAAGTAATTGCTGTTTTAATCACTTTACAATGTCAAAAACGCCTTTGGTGAATTTTTTTCATTATTACGATGATTCATTTTCATGATGTTATTTTGTTTTGTGATTGATTCCTTGGTAACTTTGTTCTATGTTCGTGATATTTTATTTAATATTGTGTTTATTAGCATAATACTGTGTTAGCAAATAATTCCCTCCAATAAATACACACATGAAGTCAATTAAACACCGCTTTACTTACTTTTATGTCTTTTGAATAACACATTTTATATAATGTTATTTTTTTTTGCTCTCGCCGTATTTAAAAATATAATATATCGGAGGATGTTCTTCAACAGAATATAAAATGTACACTCTTTTCGGAGAGTAACAACTAATTGGATGACATTTTATTATTTCGTTCACACTTTTCAAAAAGATTCAATCAATACTGGTGTTGATAATTTTTTTAACTTATTTAATCAAAATATGGAAATAAATAATTAAAAAAATAAATTTCGTTGAATGAAATAAGGATAAGAAGAATTAGGACATTTAAGATGCCAAGTTATTATTTTATATTTATATTCTTGAAAAATATACAGAAATATCTATCTTGTCTTTTTATTCTTTCAACCTAACTTATATCAGCATTTGTACTCTAATTTTTATACACCCTTTTTTGTTGTTGTAATTTCTCTTACAGTCAATTAAATAATAAATTCGTGAAAGCTTATTTTTATGATTGAATAAAAGATATTGCTTCCGTAGCAATATGTTCATCATACATTATTAAATGATATATGTTCACCATACATTATTAAATCAGTACATAGTCCTAATCTGTAATCATAATAGAAACGCAAAATTAAATTTATTTTCATGCTAATTTGTCTCACTTTCATACCGCATCTACTCAACGGATTTTTTAGAAACCACTTATTGGATTTCTAGTATCTAGTAACTTCGTTGGCCTCGATGATAGTACAATTTAATGTTCAAATTCAATGTAATATTTCCAAGCAACGTTTTGTTGTAACGTTTGAATATTGCGAATCTATGGCAAGAAGGGTGGAAAATAGGTACTTAACTGTTAATGGAAAGAGATCGATGACACGATATTATATGACAAGAAGTGTATGCATTCACAAAAGTTAACAAAAATGGCGCTCACTATTACTATAAGCTATTTTCTACTTTAAGTGTGTTAAAAGTAAAAAATGGTGCTCACTAGTTCCGTCAGCTATTTTGTAAGTTCTTTGTGCTAAATTAAAAATTCCAAGATGTGTTGATTTATTACTAATTTTGCATGTACTTCACCCATTGAAAAACTACCGATATAAGTACTTAATTTATTTATAAATCTGCAGTGGCCCCACACATAGTAATTGCACAAGAGCATTTCATTCAGTCACATTTAGACGTGTTTTGGTATTAGCATCATATAAGTGGACAAGTATTGAGAGTACAATTTTAAGGCTGCGTCACGTTTAGGCACATCTCGTTACATGAAAGAGAAGAAAGATATGAAGTAAAGAGAAAGATATTGCGACTCCATGGAAGTAGACCAAAGGAGCGCGACGTATACACAACGATACAAAGCGATTGAATAAGATAGTGTCGCGCATGCGCATGTTATAGATGTATGCCTCAGATGCCACAGCAGAGGTGCAACGTATGCGTTGTATTATTAATATTTATCATTGTGTCTTGTGATTATTTGAATTAACATTTGCCTATGTCAATTTACATGACGATTTTATTAAATATATACGTCGATTGGTATACAGTTTTTATTAGTTTTTCTGAAGGTTTAGTATTAAAACCTTCTTATATGCATTTAGTGTAATCGATGAACTTACACATAGTATATTATTTTTTTCTCTTTGCTCTTTTACCCCTTACTATATACTTACAAATCGGAGATTAGATCGTAATAGAAGTTTCTCTTCTGTCACATGTATTAATCTGCATATATTTTTTATTTTTCAGATCATTGGTTGAAAAAGTACACTTGCCAGTTGGGAGTGTACAATTGTCATTTTGAAGTTTAATTTTTATCAATGCTTGCGTTATAGTAGAAATAGTAAATTAATTACAACTTCGTTTCAAAGCATATTTTCAATGATACACCATTCATTTAAATGCGCAAAAATAGGGAGATAAAACGAAAAAACATCCTAACATAATTTTTAATATATATTAATAGAGTGACAGGTAGGAACGTATACATATATGAGTAGACATCATGAAATTATAAGGTTTCTTTTTTCCAATTAGCTATGGAACCCTGAAAATGAAGTATTTAATATGGAATAAAATATTTTTTTCTTTTTTCAATAGAAACCCCAACGAGCATCAAAGACAAGAATCGGTATTGCCGATATCGAGGGAGAGAAATAGATACAAGAGCATTGTTTGGGATGAATACGACACACTTCATCAGAAATATTTAGAAATAGGTCAGTATTGTTTTATTTCATTAGAAATTTCTAAGCTATATACAACGTTTGATTATTGATTTCCCTTTCTGTCGTATTTTCACCTCCAATAAATAACTTTTGATAATGTTATTTTCAAACAGCCCATTTACAAAGCATCGTCTTTCTCTCACTACGTGTGCTTGAGAATTTTAAGATGGGTTTCAGTTAGTGAAAACAATATATAAAACATTATTTTAAATATAAAATGCAATTCAAAGATAATTTTTTTTTAAATTACAGAAATATTCGTTTCACATAATTAATAGACATACATTTAAATGAGTTTGCCCGTTTAATTTTGTAAGTAAACGTATAAATTTTGATATTTAAATGTAAATTGGTAAGGTATTTGTATCTCATTTAACGTATCTATTTAGTTTTATTTGGAATTTAAACTCAAGCACGGTGAATATTTCTTTGCAAACCATGCAATAGTCCATGCAGACAAAAACAATCTCCAATAAAACAGATAACTATTACCCGTAAACAATTTGCCCCGATTGGTTATTATCAGACATTCGAAATAAAATTTTATATGTTTGCTAACATGTAAAAAATTACATTTTACCTATAAGATTTGCAAGTATAAACTTTCAGACTCTAAGGCCTTCAACTAAGATAATATTATGGCCTTCAAAAAGTCTTCAACTAAAATAACATCAAAGTTAAATTAAAATTTTAATTTTCTCAGCATCATACTTCTTTACGTTGTTTCAATATGAAATGTAGTCATTTTACTTAGAAATACTTTCTTTTAGGAGTTTGATCTTGTCGGAGATAATTTCAAGGTAATTTCAATTTCTTCAAGGTGAATAGAATTTGATATACTTTATTAACAATTCAAAGCAGATATCACCAGGTTAACATGTTTTGTTATGTACAATAAACTCATTAAAACTGATTTTATATTAATATATTGACAAAGGAGATAAAATGTTGTCCAGCAATTTCTTACACAATATTTCCAAACAATAGTTAAATTAAAAAAAACTGAACAAATCGTTTGTTTTTTTTGAAGCGATGTGAATAAATATAATGTTTGTTACATTATATCCAACAAAAACTGTCGTTAGACAAACATTATGACTAATACAATATACATATGTTACCATTACTTTAGATTTCATTTTTCATTGACTATGCTAGTTATTTACCCTAAACTTTATTAAGTTATGTCGTTTTATCTCGCAAATATTTGAAAATAAATATTTATATATTTCTCAGATAAAAATATGTTTCAGAATCGATCTTGTAAAAGTTGATAAATCAAAACTTATTAGAGAATAAACAAAATATGAAAAAAAAACCATGTTATGTTTTAGGTATGAAACCAAGAATGAAGAATCACTACAGGGCCCACCAGCTTTCGGTCTGGCTGCGACTCATACCAGAAATTCACAGGGCTGGAATGAAAGACGTGGTCGCCAAGCACAATCTCTTTCGGAACCATAACGATCCGGACCTCTACGATGGTTCCGTGAGACCTGATCCTCTAACAAGAACCAACTATTTCGATCCTACTCTCGAAATATACAGGAAACCTCTCATGAATTTGACTCTAGAGATGGCATCTACAACTATGGATACCTACGTGACGACTTGCATGAATGTTATTTCAGTTAAACCTGGCCCGACTTACGTACAAAACCATCCCCATAACATAACTTCTCAGGACATTTCTAATCTAGAAGCCGCCGGATATACTGCTTATTCTACTGCTCTCAGCGTAACTATAGCGATCGGATGTTCTCTTCTCATATTAAACGTTCTCATCTTCGCCGGAGTGTATTACCAAAGAGATAAAACGAGGCTCCAGGTAAAAGCTTTGCAACAACAACAAAAGCGAAACCACAATACCAGCTTCGATAACGTAACCACAAAGCATCCCCATTACTTTATAGGTCATTCACAGAGTTCGAGCACTATTGTAGATATTGATCATCAAGATAAGAATGCTATTATAGCGATGGCTACTAACATGAATAGATCGCACAATAATCCTCACTTTACAAACATAAGTGCTAATTGTCAAAATATATGCCACAGTAGTGTACAGATGACGAACGTGCCTCAAAAGACAAGTCCTCCTAATAACAGGAGTAATAATCAGGGACAGTGTATGACGTTGCCTAGAAAAATTACGTTCGGCTATCAACAGAGCCAAAGTAGCCCTTCCTGCAATACGTCGAGTTGCATGACGTTACCGAAAAATGCGACTTTTTTAAATAATGCCGGGCATAATTTGCCTGACGTGCAGGCGCAGACAGGTAATCCTCACCCACCCAATGGTTCTATTAGCATGCACATGCGATCTTCACCGCCACCTAGATCAATGACACCGCCTTGCTCTCAGCAAAGTCAAATGCCTAATCATCATTTTTCCGGTAACACCAATAAATCATGCACTCAAAAACCTCGTGTACCGCAAGCAGCGATGTCGGAGATGAACGTATAGAAGTCTAATACAGGAAAGAAAAATGTAGTCTAACTTAAAATAATACATAGGTATAAGTCGATCCGTATAAATATAGTGTTATAACCGAAGTTATAATTTTTCTTTATATAGGCGCGTTAATATCATGTAAACGTGAGTACTGTGATGATTTACGAGAAGTGTTATAAGGTGTTTAATCGGGACTCATTTGATGAGTAGTGTTGAATTTAAAAAAGATGATTTTATAATTAATACAGTGGTGAAGATACATAAAATATATTAAAAGAAATATTTATATATAATTGTTTTTGTTCATAAAGTTTAAAAATATATAAATTTAACGGATTATAATTATCACAAGTGAACATTTTAAAATTCAATCATCGATTATTTTGTTTTTATTCTAAAACACAATGAAAATAAAAAGATATATATTTGGGGATTTTTGTGTTTAAAAAAATACAACTTTTCAAAGTTCATATTTTTCTCACTAACCATTTTCTGCAGTTACTATTTACGTTATTTTTAAAACTGGTTTTCAAACTTTGTCTTGCAAATACGGATATAAATTATCAAAATACTATTTAATAAAATTATTACGTATTGCAATTTGCCACGGTCTTATCATTTATGGGTATGTTAAATAAGTGTAAATAGTTTATTCAATGTAAATGTTAATAACTTGGGCAACATACAAAGGTGTTGTGAAATAAAAATATGACAACAGAGCTTTTTATAAAAATGCTCGACTAAATAAAAAAAAATAAAATTACCTTTAATTTTGAAAACCGTTGTATTTGACTAAAATTGAGATAAGTAATCAATACGGTTAAATATTTTGAATAAATTAAATAATTAAAACTGTAAATATTTCTAAAATTAATGAAATAGTGATATTTATAAGAAAATATGTATGTAAAGACAAATGAAACCGCTTAGATCCAAATGAAATTTTTATTGTGCTCATTTTTATTGGAATTACATTTTTGTGTTATATATAAATGAAATCAAAAAAATTCATTTTTGTTTTCCAAATACATTTTAATAAGACTAGATATTGATACGAAAACCTATACTTTCATGTTTAAGGAAATACTTATTTGTAAGTTTGTAATGGTATGAGTAAAAGAAATAATAATTTTTATTGACATTATTCTTTGTTTCTTCTCTTTGATGTTATATTTTAATTTGGAAGCAGTATCATACTTTAGAAGAAAACATTAAATTTGGAGAAGCAATACGCAGTAAAATATGTTCGTAAAAATAAATTTAATAAAAGGTTTTTTGTTGTTGATGTAAAGAGAGAAATTGGTTTGTAATAATATTAGAGTGGGAAAAAATATCAGAAAGTATAATATATAAAAAATCACAATTGAAAATTACAATAGAATATTCTAAAACTGTAAATCTACACAAATGAATTTTGAATTAAAATAGGCAGAGTATTGAGGAAATTATATTCAATTCACAAATGTAAAACCATAATAAGTGTTAAAAAACAGAGGTTCGAAACGAAACTAAGTACTGTAATGTTTTATATATGTCCCTTTTCTGATAGCAAAGTTGGAGTAGCTTCACACCCTGTGACAGAAAATCTAGAAAGACTATCTATATATAGAGAGAAAGAAATCTAGACTTTTAATATGGTTTCGCCTTCATTCAAACAACATTTGCCAAGAAAAAATTGTGAACAAACATGGTGACACAAAAATTAAAAAGTACGATCCTTTTTTCAATTGAAACATTTATGTCTGATTAAAATATGAAATTGTTTAACATAATTGAATTGAATTGAAATATTTTCCATTGTTATCTCTAATAGCAAATTTTGAACGATTTTAAAATGCATTTGAAACTTTGTTGTATATTATTTCAACTTTTGTTTTGGTTATTTTGATTTTCAATTAAATACTTTGCGTAGTTAGCCATCTGTCGTAATTGTTTTTTTTTTCAATTAAAATGGTAACGCATGAGTAAGAGATAAATAATATTATTAATAAAGAAAAACCTTTTTGGAGAACATTGTTTGTGGTTTAATTTGTATTTACTTGATATATTTGGTATACGAATTACTTTTGTAACATGGACTATTTAAAGGATTTTGGTTTCATTTATTATGGGTTCAGTATTCCTGTGGCTAATTAGCACAAACTATATAGATAACGAATTTGATTTGTCGTATTAATACATTCAAACTACAAGGCGTTTTATAAACAATATTCTACAGTATTCCTGTGGTTAAATAACATAATCTATATATATAATGAATTTGGTTTGTCGTATTAATACATTCAAACTACGAGGCGTTTTATAAACAATATTCTACAAGACGTTAGTTTATTAGCACAGGATATTTATAGCACACAGATTTTATAGCACAGGATATTATTTAAAAATGACAATGCTATGTTATCAACAGTGGGCTAATAAAACCTATTTTAAATGTAGTGAATTGTTTTCATAAATGTAATGTACCAAAGCGATTAATCGCATAATGACTTAAGGTTTTCTTTATTTTTCCGTATCGTTATATCTTTAGAGCGTTTATTTATTAGATCGATCAAAACTTTTTTATTCGTTTGATAACTAAATTGGTACGTTTTTATTTTTAAGAAATTTATATGCTTTTTCCAATATTTTGAAATAAAGCTGATTTCATAAAAATATTTTCAACTTTTAACTTTCACACAGAAGTTAACTTGTTTATACAAATCAATTTTAAAAAAATTATCAATAAGTCTGGTTTTATAAAACAATGTTGTAAAAAATCAACTCCAAATTTACCTACTTTGTTTCTATAAAAAGTGATTTATTATAAATTTCCTTATGTGTTAATTTATTTTTATCCATGTGTTGATGAATTTTTGTTATTATTTGATTTTTTTTATTAATAATAACAATAACAAAAAAGTAGTTTACAAAATTGTTGAGGGATTGAAACGTTCAAATATATTAGTTACGGTGCTACCATATCAAATTTAATATGGCAACTTTTAGACAGTCTCAAGGCAGTTGCTCCCAGGCTTACCATTAAGCGTTTAACACATTTGAAGACAATATAAAAAAATAAATATTAAATTACATAAAAAACTAAATAATTTAAGCCGCAATTTTTTTCATATATAAATATTCGCACAAACACGCAACAAGAGTAACACCTAAAAACGTTTCAAACGTCATGGGTTAATACAATCACATGCTTTATATGATAATATTTTTTTGTAGTAATATGTTATAAAAATGTTCATATACATTACATGACTGATCTTATACATATATAATGTCATTAGTTTTATACTAACTTTTTAACTTTAGATAAGAATTGGTATCCCAAAATGTTACTCTAGGATTCACCATGAATCTCATTTAGAATTATATATATATATATATATATATATATATATATCATTCACTATGAACAATTTCATACACTGGTAGCCACCAGTGACTACAACGTGCTGAAATATTCCTTGCCTCGCTGTCTCATTTCTATCTCGTATTTTGTGATACTCCCTAAATTGATTATTGAT
Source organism: Druceiella hillmani (assembly GCA_039881145.1). Taxonomy (NCBI): domain Eukaryota; kingdom Metazoa; phylum Arthropoda; class Insecta; order Lepidoptera; family Hepialidae; genus Druceiella; species Druceiella hillmani. Next base: position 14,080,399 of record JAYKKI010000042.1, on the reverse strand, counting down.
TTAGAGTCTTGAAAAATTTTAATTAAAAAGAAATATAATATCAAATCAAAAACATAAATCTACTCACCCCATGCCATAATAGCAATATACGATAAATTGAGTTAATTTTGTATTCCAATAGCACCAGAATCGTCACGATGCAGTACAACTTTCCTATACACATTTTATCTAAACAATAAAGTCGTTATTAAAACGTGAATATTCCTGCGTGCTTCTATGGTTTTTTACTACATAGAACTAAATATTTGTAAAAGCTCTTAATTTAAATTTTATGAGAGTGTTATTCTCGCGGAAAAACTTATTTAAAAACATTTTAAAAATAACCGTAGACGTACATTATTTTGGGAAAATAGCTACAAAAATTGTAAGTTAATTACTTCTACTTTTTATGAGTTACTCAATAAATTATTGCACTCAGCTACAAAAATTAAATTCTTCTGGGAAAAAAGCCTTATATTTTCATCACATTTGTCCGCACTTCCGTTTGTCACAGACTTAAAATTTCTATGATTTTAGGCCTGTGATCAAACAGTTTTTGCAATAAATGCTTCATATAAAAACATTATTTTTTTAATTATGAGGTCTCCATATATATATCGTGAGAGTAAGAAAATTTCGTATACTTTTTAGTTTAGCAGCAGCAGGTCGTTCGAAATTAAATTAGTGTGTTACAGTTTTCTATTTTTTCTTCTTGTTTGAAGAATATTAAGCACCTAAGTAAGTGCGTGCCTGGTTCACAAATTGAAGATTTAGTGTCTCTTTTGAATTAAATAAACTGCTGAAAACCCTGTTGTTTTTGAGGACATTAGGTTCAGTGGTATCGAAAATAAAGGGGAGGTAGCATATTTTTAAATATCTCTCTGAAGGCATGTTACCGAAAATAATGCAAAAAATTATTTTTGAAAGCATATATCTAGTTTTCCTAACAATTCTGACTAATACATACATCTCATAAAATTTACATGTGCTTTTTTTAATTGAAAACTTTATAACTATATTTTTCTTAACAAATGTCTAGTTTCTATATCAAGTGGTTTATGAGAAAGATGGCTGTTACATCTGGACGGAAGGGTAAGTGAGAGATCTTATGAAGATTCTGTTTCTCGTTTTCAGTTTACTTAAAAATTATATACTAACATCTCATCAGAATTTTCAAATAAAATTGCATAAGTTAACTCATATCAATATAATATGAGTTAACTCATATTCATTGATGCGTATTCTGATACTCGTAATTGGTTGGTATTTTCGTGTCTTAACCTATTGGGTACAAATTACCGTCAAATTAATAATAACTTAATGAATACTTATAATAATATGTCTTGACTCTGATGGCCAATTATATAAAATGACGATAAAATGATCAGCCAACAATCGCTCAACTAATCCTAAGATTGAAAGTACATAGGTTTAGTTTCGTCTATTGAATGAAACTAGATCGTTTTACCTCTCAAGTTTTTGCGGTGGAAAAGACTGACTGCCAGATAAATTCAAAACATATCACCAAAAATTATATTATTACAATTACTCACATTACCTACTATCTCGAAGATAAACCTTTCGCTCTTAAGTTAAAGATTGTTAAAGATAGCTAATTATGAGAGGCTAAAGAACATCAATTATGGAAGAAGATCTGAATCGCATTGTACCCATATTATGTACTGGCTAAAGAACCATTTTGCTCCGCCAATCAATGGCTTAGGACGAAAGAGGGTGAGGAAAATAAATGTTATGAGTTAAAAAAATCTGCTACATTTTAAAGTAACAAAAGGATCGCAAAAACAAAACAAAAATTATTGTACTTGTCTTTCAGTTTTCTTTACGCTATATATAAATTTTATTAGCGTGGAAAGCAGCATTAAAGTCAATATTTTTGAGGAAAAATATTTTAAAACTCATCTCACCCTCGATAAAAATACATTTATATTTGTATAGCACCTTTACAAAAAAATATGGTTATAATAACATAGCAAAGCCATATTTATTTCTTTTTTTTTTGTCTAAACTTTTCCCTGTCTTTATATTGCCATAAAATATGTTATAAGGAACGTTTATACAACAAGCAATAATCATATATCTATAAATATGACGCCACCCTAGCATCGTCGCCAGCGTCGCTTACTTCGCACCGTCGCGTTCCTTCATAATTTATAGCTTACCAATTAGTGTACGTATTTGCAAGGGCGAATACCCGTTAAATATAATTTGGCTAAGGCATCACACTAGCCTTTCCGCTTATAAATCTCTAACTAATAAATTTGTCAGAGGGCACCATGAGACAATTTATGGATGAAGATGCCCATATATGTACACAGTTCTATGTCCTGTGAGATTTTACAAGGAGGATGGTCTATTTATTGGTGGAGATATATATACCCAGTGTCCGGAATAAGTGTCGGACAAAGAAAGACGTTATTCATTGGCTAAAAAAAATTTTGAATTGTCATTGAAATAAAACGTATATATAAATTGAATAACACGCCTTTTTTTTAATTGAGCGCAAAAAAGTATTACACATAACTTTTTTAATAAACCCAACATTTGCTTGGAGCGTGGTGCTTACACGGGCAGCTAGATCTTTGTTGTTTTTTGCTGGTTATTCCCCTGACCGGCACTAAACAATGTGCACAAATATCGTGTGTATGAAAAAGATGACAAATAAATATGAATACTTTTTTAAATTTTCTGAAAAAACAGTCATATTCAATTTTATTTTAATGACAATCAACAATTTTTTAGTCAACGAATAACGTCTTTCTTTATCCGACACTTATTCCCGGGCACCGTGTATATGGAAATGAATTTCGTCTGGCTTTAAGTTTCTTCAAGTGGTTTGTGGGTTGAAGTATCTATGCACGTTTTGTAGATAAACATTTTGAGGTGCGATGATTTTGCGAAACATTGAAATTAATTCCTTAATTTTGTTCAATGTCATATGCGTAATTTAATTGTGTTCAATGTCATATGCTTAACTTAATTGTGTTCAGTGTCATATGCGTAATTTTGCAGTTACGGCATTACTTTATGTGTTTATTATTCGCAATTTTGTTTTTGATTTATGTTAAAAAGAAACGGAGACAAAAGACTTTAAAAAATTTGCGTTTTTAGGTTAATGAACTTGACTGAAGTTATGAAATATTAACTGAAGGAAACTACCACTATTTTGAAGAAATATTTCTACTATATATATGTTAATAAAATGAAAAATAAACTAGGATATGTTAAACGGAACTCAGTATAGCATACCCATTTAAAAGTTATCTTTAAAACCATGTTAACTTAACGGAGAGAAAAACTTATTTTGCTTTTTAAACGTTTAATATAAAAACGGTTTATTCAAATGACATTATATTTTTACCATGACAAAGTTAAAGTATGTAGATGGATACATGAAACAAAAGGTATTTTTAGGAACGTGTGGATAATGTGCAATAGACATTTAGTAAAGAAAATCCAAGTGTACCGAATGCATTTTTGAATTAAGCTTACAATATATTTGGCCCCTATCAAAATATGAACAAAATAGCTTGCAAACCTGATTCAAAAATACACCCAACACAGAAGAAATATATACAAAAATAATTTATAGAAGAACTATATATATAAACAATTACCCAGAAAACTTTCAGGATGTATGTTAATAATTTTTAGAGATTATTTTTCAATACATTTTTTATTGTTACAAGATTGGGACGTACAGTTTTACTCTTTTAAAACATGAAATAAATAACAATTTATGACTAAAACCTTCGAAAAACCATTAATACATAAAGCATAAATAATAAAGGAGTAAAAGCTTTTAAACAGAATGGTCCCTATTATGTCCGGGCAAATTATTTATATATAATATTATTTTATATTCTTTTACTCGATATGTAATAATTATGTAAATATTAATTTTTATTGTTGTGTACCCTAAACGTAATTCTCTTTTACAATGCTTTGATTTTTTTTCGTTTATTTATTTTAATTACCATATCAAACAAGTACACTTGCAATTATATCGATAATACTGTAAATGAAATATTACGACCGATTAAAAAATCAGAAATTTTAATTAAAAGCAATTTAACAAAAATTCAAAATCAAAATTCTGATTAAATTATTTAAATTAAATATTATAATTAGACGTGGAAACGAATAATTAAATGTAAGATGTTTAAAATAATATTTAAATGAACAGTTAAACAATTATAAGCATAATCTCACGAAACATTATTTATTAATTGTGATGAATATTTCACGTTAATAATATTTATAATTTACTAGCTTTGACTCATGGTTCTGCTTGTTTTAAAATAATTTTTGATGAGAACATTGAAAATGGTTAAGTAATTTGATATGCATAGAATCAAAGAAAGACCTTAAAAAAAGTATTGAATATATTTGGCGTTAATTTTGTAGAAATTAATTATCCACAATTAAATGAAACTACGTTATGTAGTATTATTTCTACTTTCTTTAAGTGCTTTACCACGACCTAGGTTTCGTTTTATTACAATATCTTCAGGTCGACTATTAGAAAGAATCTTTGCTAATAGCCCACCTGAAGATGTTGTAATACATCGAAACCTAGGTCGTGGTAAAGAACTTAAAGAAAGTAGAAATAATACTATATCACGTAGTTTCATTTAATTGTGAAAAAAAACCTTAAAACGTAATCGTTTAAATGCAAACCTATTGATAACAAGAAAATAAAAATATGGAAAAATAGTTTATAGTTGATTAATAGATCAATATGTAAAGTCAGTTTACTAAAAATGGTATAATATTTAATTGGGTAAGCATATTGCCTGCTTTTTACATAGAAAACGATTAACGTTTAACGCGTAGAAATATTATTTTATTTGTGGACAACAATTAAAAACAAGGAAAAACAAAACGAACAAATTGAGTTTGCTGCGATATTGGAAATATGAAATTTTATAATATTTAAACTTAACCGATATTCGAACTCATTTCCAGTTCCAACCGAGTTAAGCTACTGCAGATTCCCTCATTTTAATATTTTGCAAAATATACTAAAGCGATTATAAAGAAAATGTTTAATATATTCTTTATAACTAAGTACCGCATATAACAAGGAGTCAGGCAACAAAATGAACCTTTATACAGCCCTTCGGTAGGCACAACAAAGGTCTATTATCTTTATAAATTCCGTCAAAGTTGGCAGACGAGAAAAGCGTCTCGAAATAACGAACGAAAATTCATTATTGGAATATATTTTAATGTTTATTTTCCTTTTCCTGTTTGACTTTCGGTTCAAGGCATCCAATCAATGGTGTCTCGGTAAGAATAATACTCTCAGCTTGAATCGCTTTTCGTCTTTATATACCGGTTTGGTGTAGTTAAGGAGACGGTGGAGTGTTTTCTTGAAATATTAATTCCAATAAAAACATCGTCCATTTGAAATCAGTATTGAATTTGAAAACTTTAACTTATCACATGTTTCAAAAGGAGATTTGTGGAATAAGCATAGGTAATTTGCATCTAATCCAAATTTACGATAATAAAAGTGTGTAACTTATGTTTTGAACCTAAATAATACTATGATGATATTTTAAATTGTTATAAAAAGTGGTGATTTTGTCAAAAAATATTTTTCGTAAAATAACTTTGTAGATGAAAAAAATTGATAAAAAGTTAATAAGATAAAAAATATTTATTACGGATTTCTTTCCTTGAGTCATTTTATCATAAATTTAAAAAGAAAATTAATTTTTTTTTCACAAGATTCTGATAAAATTGTCATTTGCAAATATTACCAGAGTAGTAAACGTTCTTTATCATTTAATATTTTATTAATGTTCAAGTGATACAATACTAAAACTTATACGTAAAAAATATTACTTGTTATTCATTATACATTAACGTTTAGTATTTAAAATATATACATTCATTATATTTTTCATTATGCGTTTTTTAACATATGCTATGATAAAATTTCAATATGAAAAAAGTTGAGAATATATTATTTGGTTATACAGGGCTTCCTACTGGCGTTATATTTCATGTAATTACACAGCTATACCTATATATATATGTATATATATATATATATATATATATATATATATATATACATATATTTGCTCTATGGCTGGAAAGGATAACAAATATTTAAGAATGTAGAAAATATTGGGAATGAAATTAACTTAGTTACTAAAGTAGTGATACTTTAAATCTTTTAATAAACTTGACGAAATTTAAGTTGTATAATTTTAACATAAATATATTAATACAATTATTTATTGAATAAGCTTAGAAGCTTTGTAATTGCATACGAAAAAAATCATAAATGTACCCGATTATAACGTAAAAGTGATAAATAGTTTTTACCCTTCTCCTCTTTCTAATTTAAAGTGCCAATTTCTGCAAAATAAGGTTGTATTAAAGCAATGTTTATTCCTTGATATCTTTTTGTAATTGGAACAATTGTGACAAAAAAAGAAGTCGGATTTATTTTATTATATCTCATTTAAGATATTTGAGAACATAATTTAAAACTTTTAGTAAATAATCATGCAAACTAATAAAGGTTAAAATATTATGGAATCTACGAAATTGTCAATTGATTGAAAGGGTTTTACTACCTATTGACGGCTGAGGAGTTTTTTGGCGAGCGTTGCTTAAACCGTTAAATATATGTAAAAACAGTCTATGGCAAGACTGTTTGCTTTAAATATTTCTATATAAAAATCTATGAGACTATCTAATAAAGTTAACCCACACTAAGGAACATAATTTGTAATCTAATAAACTTAATCTACACTAAGGAAAATAGTTGATATCCTCAAATTTAGAAACTTCATGACAAAACTAGCTGTACCCACGACTTTTGTGAAAATACTATTAATTTGACTACATGCAAGTAGTAATAAGTATATTCCATTTTTTGTAAGTAACTACATTTTGTATTTAAACGTCAAATTGTCGACACCCTTTTAGTTAGTTGATTGTGATAAAATATAGACTATATATTATCCTAGATTTAACAAAATTTAATAGTCAAAATTTCATCGATATTGTTTCACCTATTCATGAGTGGTGAGCAAAGAAATATATAAGCTCAGAGACAAATGAAAAAACGTTCCAAAAACAATATTTATGTGTTTTATTACTTTTGTTACGTTCCAATAAATATTTTCAATGTATAAACAGGTCACTATACTAAATACTAAAATCTATCAATTTAATTTAATGTTGATAATATATTAAAAGTTTAATTTCTAAAAATTATCTGTTTGCGTTCGGGTTGCGTAATCAAGCACCTAGACTAGGTGTTTACGCAACCCAAGCTCCTGCACTGCTGAGATCTTCCACACCTCATTTGTGACCGCCTATTGGTCATAGAGTTTAAATATAGTTTTCTATGTCAAATAACGCTTTCAATTAACAGTAAAATAGAGAAAATTTAAAATAAAAGACTTGCCTTCATATTCATAAAGAAACAAATATTAGACATGTGCAAACTTAATGTGTCAATCTACATATTTGCCGTTCCTTTTATGTATTTCAAGTTTTCTTACCAAGTTCTTACTTGGTGCATTATATTCTTATTTGCGAATTAGATTCTTAAATAAGTAAAGCTATCAGAAAATAATATCGAGTGTTATTTGTATTGTAAAAAAATTAATTATTCTTAATACAAATATCGACGATAAATTTTGATAAACACACCTTTATTTACCATATGTTCCCGCCATGACAATATTCGGTGTTCGAAAATAAGCTTAAGAATACTTGCGTATAATGACCTATAAACGCAGTGAGGGTAGCATTATAGGTCCTTAACGTGACGTGGTATTACCACTCAGCATTTTATTAATTTTTAGGTATAGGAAAGTTTTATAATTAACATATCTGCACATTGAACATATTTACGAAAAGATGATTTCGATACTTTTCCAAAAATATTGTTTTCGGAATGATTATCTATATGTTTGTGTTTTTGGTTTCATACTTCACATAAAAATACTGGCTTGATTGATGTGAAGTTTTTTAAAAACATAGATGTTTACTTTCCTTTGAAGCGACATTTAGTTTTATTTTATTGAAATTGGTTCCTCTCTCCTAATCAGAAGAGGTGTCAATTAAATACATAGAAAAAATTATTTACATTATGTTACATGCTCAGTAATCATACAAACGTAAATCAATGTACTTCAGTAAATGGTGCTACAATAATTTTAAATGGCGCGATGAACATTTTCTCCTGCAATATCTTAACGAAATTGGTTTGTTAGTCTGTTTCCTTACTATGTTTAAAATTTTAATCTATCGTCAATATTTGTAATTCAATTACTATGGTAGGTTTAGTATTAGGTTGTATGAATTTGGTTCTTACACTCTTTATTTTCTATTTATATAATAATGTTGTAGAATGGTCTTGTCGTTCTGTCCGTGACTCTTTATTTGTTCGCGCATTGCGCATGACTAACTGAAAGGGCTTCAATAAAATTTAACTGACATATTCTGTTTTTAAGCAGCTATATATAGGCTTTATTTCATGGCAATTGACAAACTAAAAAGAATATATGGCAATTTGACATTTCGATACAAAGTACCTTTACTTTAAAACATTTATTTATTTATTTTATTTTATTTGCAGATTTTAATGTATACAAGTGACACATAGAGCAGATTTTTTGCCACGAGAGAATTTGCTCATAGCCAACCAGAACATTAGTTAGCCCAGTTCGACGATCAGCCGGGAATCGTATCCGAGACTCCGCGGGCATCCAGTTGTCAGAGGCCATAAGCCTGTGATCAACTCAATATACCAGAGTAACGACGGTTTATTTTTGTAATTATTATAGGCATTGATGGTATTGCGTGTAATAATCTAACAGTTAATTCGTTAATATTTTTAAAACGTTCCCCCGAACTAACTCGCTCAAAACTAATACAAAATATACTCCATTTAGTGAAGTTTGTAGTTCCAAAGATTAGGATCGAGGTCTATTAGTTAGCGGGAAAACAATAAATGAAAAGCCAATTTTGGAAAAATAATGTTTTATTAATATTATAATTTGCCATTTGACTTGCTATTTAATTAGATACTTGATGTTAGTGTTAAAAGTCAAAACACTGAAAAAATAATTATTAATCTAACTATGTACAGAGTACCAAAGAAATATTTATAAAAGCGGAGGCGCACTAATCAGAAAATAGTAAGCGGATTTATTCCAGTTTTCATTATTGAATAGATCAAGTTGGAATTTTTAAGGAAGGTTATGTTATGTAATTTACAAACCTGTTTTATAAATTAACTCAACTTTGACGATTTTTCTTTCGAAACATTCAAAAATCAATGTGGTATGCAAACCATTAGAGACACATAAAATTTATTTACGACAATATCTTGTGCCATAAACACTTTTTAAAAAAGTCGATGACTGCAAATATCATTTTCTAGGTAACAATAATGAAACTTATAGTTTATCGAAACAATAAAAATCACTATGGTATTTTGAGTGATTTTCTGAGCAATAAAATACTGATTTTTATCGATTTAAGTTTTTGTGACAGTTTTTTTTATCTAAAGAAGATTTCTTATCAATTCATTCTAACAGATAAGTGAAAAATTATGAAAATGACTCTGATTACGCGCTGAGGAAACAACATAACACAAAGTCCCCGTTACGTTTGTCTGTTTGTCCGAGTGGGCTAACCTCGGTAATTTTCACTCTATATTCATCAATAGACAGATTAATTCCCGAGATAGTTATTGCTGTATTATATAAATTATAAGGTCACCAAGATGATATCGCGAAAAAATCTACGGTCGAGGTGGTTTTTTGGCGAGCGCTGATTAAACCGTTAAGTGTATGTAAAAACAGTCTACGGCAAGATTGTTTTTCTTAAATAGTTCTATATTAAAATCTATAAGACTATATATCGATCTAATAAAATAATTAAAAAATAATTTGTGACAAAACATTGTCACAAATTATTTTCCTTCAACTAAAAGTAATCGTTTTTTTTTCAAATTTAAATGATGAAAATTGTCATTTCCGTTCAAACATTTGAATGAATAGTTTTTATAATAGTAATTTTACAAGAGTGTTTATGAGTAGGCGTAAACAACTCGCGCCACTGCCTTATGTATTCATAAGGACGATTTCTTCCGACGTGGGCTCTGTGCGGTACATTGGCATATACTGATCGATCGCGCTCGCCGCTATAATAATCAGCGGTCCTATAAAATAGACATGACACAATCATGTCACTCTATGAATAACGTAAAAGTTATGGAATAAATAGCTATCGAGCAGACGTCTGCATCATCACGAAACCTTTATCTTGACAGCTACGTACTTTAAAATGGCGCCTTATTCCACTTTAGGTAAGGGTATCTACCCTTAACTGTTTGGCATAGGATTGACTTTATAGATTATTTTAATATTTCTTTCAGTAATTTAATAAATTTAGCCTTATTAGTATAATTATTACGCAAACTTAAAATCTAAATTACTAATTTTTATAGTAACCTTACAAAATTTTTTTATGTATTTTATTAGATACCAATAAACGTCATTAAATATTTCATCTCATGAAAAGTATTTTGGATTTGCAGAAATGCTTGTAAAATCCATACTAAACCTTTATCTTGACAGCTACGTATTTTAAAATGGCGCTTGATTATACTTTACTAAGAGTGACTAAAACAGTTAGGGATAGGATTGATTTATTTATAAACTTTTATGTACAGTATATATGATGGACTTATTGTTACTTGGGCAATCTCTTCTAGTCAATCATAATAATTTGTATTGAAATTTAGTTATTAGACTGTAAGAGATTTTACAACGAAAATCTTTATAAAAAAGTATAACTAAAAAATATTAAAACACGCAAAAGTATAAATAAAAAAAAATACTGACATGATTCGGGATGGGAAAGACAGGAAAGGACAAGGACACAAAGGAAAAGGTTTCAGGAGAGGCAGGAATTTTTCACTCGATCTTTGAAAATATTTAGAGATGTGATTTTCCTGATGTCAGGATCCAGGTGATTCCAAATTAATAGATTTTTAAAACATTTCTTTCAATAATTTAGTAAATTTAGCCTTATTATATAATTATTAAGCAAACTTAAAGTTTAAATGACTAATTTTTATAGTTACCTTATATCGTATTAAATTTGATACCAATAAACGTCATTATACACTTCATCTCACGAAAAGTGTTTTGCATTTGCAGAAATGCTTGTAAAATCCGTACTCAAGAATTGAGGGATGTAAATAGATCTACTATTTACGTTACTAGGTAATATTTTCGTAAAATACTTTCGACTTTCTAAATATATAAGAAAATTTCATTAATTTGCGGCTAATGTTGAAAGTGACACGACGAATAAATCAAATTCGGATGGCAAGAAAACAAAATTTCTTATAGATAAAGTACTAAACTATCATCTTGAATGAAATATATCTATCCTTTTCGTTCAACTCGTAAAATTCCATGATGTTATTCTAGTCTCTTAAACCACCGAACTTTAATTGAAAATAAAGGTGTGGTTTGCGCCAGTATGACACAGCATGCTGATTTTTAAAGCAAACGTTATGACAAAAATAATTGAAGTGCTTTAGCTTACACATACGTAAAATTATACAACATATGGATGCATATTTGCCGTAGTGGAGATGTGCGTAATCAGAGTTCTTCCTTGTGAAATAACGATATTTTTTTATAGAAATGAATATATATAAATATATATATATATATATATATATATACACACATATATATATATATATGTGTATATATATATATATATATATATATATATATATATGTGTGTATATATATATATATTTATTAACAAGTAGGAAATTAACGCTTGTTATTCCCATTGAAACAAAGTCCGTAAGTATGGCCATTCGGACATATTAACCTTCCAACCATCGCGCGGGGTCTCTGAGTCTGCATCGAATTTATTTCAGTCATTTTACTTAAATTATGAAAATAGAAGGTTGCACTTCCGTGATATGTTCGCGGCGTGAGGTGCTAATCCTCAGTAGCTCTATGACATTCATCGCAAATGCACTTGCTTCTTTACTTGTGTTTGCGGTCTCAGATTCCGCAAGCAACCGATTGTATTCTAGAAAAATACAATGGGATTAAATAAAAACTTGGTTGAGTATTTCATGTTGCTTTTACCAGATGATTTAGAAAGTTTACTTTATTTTATATAAATATGTCTTATATACCCATTTAATTACTTATTACACTGTTTCGTGTAGACAATGAGTTACGAAGACTTAGAACAGCGAATATCTCGCATGCTAGAAGAGTCGCAAACAGAAAATGAAGACTTTGATGTGGCACAAGAAGAGCGTATTCTATCAAACAGTGAACTTAGTGGTAGTGAGGATGATGACGTGCCTTTATAATCATATTTTTCAATTTTCAAACCAGCAGCAAGCGGGTGAGCATATAGGAAAAAAATGGTACTGTTTGGAGTATAAGTCAACCTATTTCTGCCAAATCTAGAACTGCCAATATAATTACAGAACAAATCCCCAAAGTATTACCACCTGCTTTTTCCTTAGGGTCACCTAGTTACCGTGTTACAGGCCGCTGTAACTATTGTGATGAGAAAAAGAATGGCAAGACAAAATGCAACTTTTTCAAATGTGTAAAACATATGTGTGTAGAATATGGGACTGTTATATACCGGGAGTGTGTGTCTCCAGCAGATATTATAAATACTGATGAGTAGGTTATAATGGTTATCTTGAAACAGTTGTTAGATTTTTCTAAATTTGGTTTTAATTTTTTATTTTATTAACAATATTGAGATAATTCGCAGGATCTAATGAAAAAAACATTTAAACATAAATGTGATTTTAGAGTTTCTAGAACATGGTGCAACTGACGATAATGTTGATTGATCCTAAACACAAGTATAGTACGCTTATTAATGATTAAGCATAGGGAATAAAATGTTATTTTGTTTTGTTATTATGTTAATTTATTAAGAGGTTTTTTGTCGTAATTAAAACTTTCAGTTTTATAGCCCTTTTAACTAACAGGTAAAAATTAAAAAAATAATGAATAAATAATTTTTTTTTTAATATTTATATAGATGACAGACTTATTTTTATTAAATGCTACAATGAATAGTCATGAAATATTCATTCTTTTTCGCCAACCAAACACGTAAAATTGCGGAATCATGAACCGCACGCGGCTGCTTATGTTCAGCGCAAGGGTGCGACCACTGTAGAGTTAAATGGAACATTTAAACAAAGCCTATTTGCTCTCACACATTGGAGAAAGATACTTGACGTAATATTCAAAGAATTATCTTAATAACTGTCTAAACACTATAACATATGTCTAAACACTTAAAAATAATCGCGGTTTAGTTACGAAATTATTCTTCGTATGAAAATTTATAATTGTAAGATTAATTAATTGCAAGATGAAGGTCTTAATAAATTTTATTCGATTTTAAGGGTATGAAAGTAACTTGTAATAAGAGAGGGGTTTATTATAAAAATGTATTTTAATATTTACCTTCCATTCCGTATTTGACTTCTGATTTAAGGCTTTTAATTAATATCGTTTTAGAACGAATTAATACTTTCAGATGAAATGGGTTTTGAACACGGTTATGTAAAGGCTTTTGTGGTTAAGGAAACGTTGCGGCGTTTTGTTTAAATATCGATATTTAAATTCAATAGAGACTTCTAAAACTTTATCACATTGCTTTCATGAGTAATATTAATTATGTTTCAAAATTAAATCTTGCGAATAGTATTATTTTCCAAGTAAGGCAATGCTAATACTCTCAATCAGTATACATTGGTTTTAAACAGAAAAAACGACCTTGTTTGAAACTTCGTTAATCATCACAAAATTGGATTATATTTGTTAACTGACTTCTTTTTATCTTGACAGAACTGTCATGACTTTAGCAGTCTATATCTAGATGTGGATACGGGAAATATAAATGTCTTATTTAGGGATCACATTACTGGAGCGATTTTAATGATTGAGGTGGTACATTTACATCCAAGGTAAAACAAAGGGATCGTAGGTTATATAAAATAGAATAATTTTGTATAATCAGTTAAAAAATATTATTATACATTTTGTATCATGTAAATATGTTGCCTAGTGTATGTTTCATAAATGGAAAAAGATCGTTAGCTTATTGTACATTATATAGGATATTTTAAAGGATCGCTATAGTTTTCCAGTAAACTTTTGGATATTTCCAGTACCGCCGGTTTCTTCTTCATAATTTTGACTATCATCATGTTCGTTAGCATATTTTGATTTTGAATATGAAAGTAATGTGAAGGTACTACCCCCTCAATCCGAATGGAAGCTTTTATATGAAACTGAAAGAAATATCACAGCTAAGTAGACTCTACTAATTTACGGTTAATATTTGACCAATTTATGATATATTGGGTCTGTAAAAAGTTTATCAAATCTACATACAAATGACGTAACTCAATTGCAAAAATAACTTTGTGCTTTAAAATATACATTTATTATATCTGTATAAAATATACTAGGCAATATATATAAATGCTTACATGGTGAGAAATAATATTATTATATATGCATAGTGCATATATAATAATATTTATTATGTTAATTATATATTACATAGTATATAATTTATATTATATAAATTTACGTCCGTCAATATTATATATAGGAGGCTATATATTCAAGTTGTAAAAATTAATAAATTGTAAATAGCTTAATAGAAATATATGTATGTACCCTTTAATATTCAATATTATCGAAATGTTTATGTAGTAGTGCGAGTCTTGACGGGTTTGAACGAGTGCGATTATCTACATTACCAGGTCTTTCCTTCAATACTCTGTTAGACTAATGCTTGAACGTAATATTTATATTCGTTAACATGATAAGTCCATTTGTCTTAGCTTTGAAAAAAATAACCACTTCCTATCCCATGAAAGCAAACTCGATATATATTATTGATAACCGTGCACAATCCTATCTGGAATCTTTCACCTTCTAAAATATATTGTCGACGTACGTACGAGCGTGGTGCGTACATGTAAGCATGCAAGCGTTCGTGCGTGTATAAGTGCGTGAGAGCATCCTTCCGTGCATGTGCAAGTGGTTCGTGCGGTTATGACGACTTTAAAATATGATTTAAAATAAAAGAAATGGTTTATAAAAGGTACGCAGTACTGAGGTATTTATTCACGGAGTTTGGTGACGAGACAGGACTACGTCAGGATAAGGTGATGCTCTGGGAGCCAAACTGCTCTAACCAAGTTAATATGAGAATCATGAGAGCTGTGCTGTGTAGACGTTACTGCTAGCAAGTATAGGGTGTAAAAGTGCGTGCGAGCATATTTGTATGTGCCTACTCTTCTGCATTATTAATTCTATGTTCTTCATCTGACTTTTTTATATTATTATTCACACTTTTTACTTTCATAATTTTTCTGACTTTTAACAGCTTCCTTCTTTTAGAATGCATTAGATATAACATGTTATTTATACCACACTAGTGGTTTGCCTATGGCTTAACTCACATAGAATTAATTGTTCCCAGGATAAAACTTCTTTATTCTCTTTTCTTCATACAGGCTATATTTATTCCAACTTTTATGATGATGACTTAAACATTCTAGCCTTTAAAGTGAAAGAAAGGACACACATTTATTTTCCCCTGGCTCTTATGCATAACCAGCATCTCCTCACAAAATTTAATCTTAAATTTTGTTGTTTTTTACCACTTCAGACACATGGTAAAATTGTTGTCTTAATTATTGCTCATTATCATTAGCAGTGTCATAGACCACCTTTTTGATATATCCCCATAGAAAATAGTCTACTTTTAATAACCCAAGATTTTCCAAAAAAACATGTTTAAATGATATTTCATCACTTATAAGGAGTTTATTAATTCAAATTATTGTCTATATCTGGTGACATCCGTATGTTTGTGTTCACTTCACTTGACGATAAATAAATTTTATCTTAATTTTTAAATTCCATTTACCAAAATTAAAGTACTTGACTATATTTTATATTTTTGTAAGCATTTTTACTTTTATTACAAAAATATTGTTTTGATACTTCTCTTGTTTAATGTCAACAAATTGCTCTTAATTTTATATCATGTCTGTATCTTAAACACGGTTTTTATAGTTATTATGAAGTTGTATTTAGCTATATAAAATCATAATGTAAACACTTCCTGACAATATATATATATATATATATTTATATATATATATATATATATATATATATGTATATATATATATATATATATATATATATATATATATATATATATATATTTACATAGAGTTATAAAACTCAAAATTTTATACCATCTTTTTTAAGAATCGATTTAATCAATGGAAGATTAATAAGAATTACAGTATTTAAGATTACCTATGAATATTACATTTTTCTTCCATATGGTACAGATTTCGATATCTGACTTAAATAAACCTAGACTCATTATTTATTTCAGGTAGTATTTATTCATTGTTACTTATTCTATCTGTAAAATAAAAATTTACTTTCTTTGGATATTTCTAAATATTAATGGATATATCAAATTAAATTATAAAAAAACGCGTTATAAATAGAATAAATTATTTACTGGTCTAAAAGTCATATCTGTAATGAATCAAGTCGAGTTCAAGTTGTTTTTTCTCCAAAAGTTATTATATGTAGGATACAGAATTATGTACATACTTACATTTCTATCAAACGCATTAATTAGAAAGTAATATTTGCTTATTTACTAAAAACAATCTATCCAAGGTTAACCCAAAACGCTAAATGTATATAAATGCTTAAGAATAGTGAAATCAAAATTTGTTTGTAATAAATAACTACATTTATAAATATAACGAATGAAATTAAAACTAACGGACAAAAGAACAAATACCAGTTAAAAAATCGTGAAGTAATAACTCAATTTAAATCTTAAAAATTTTAAATATTTATAATGTTTAGGAGACCATAAAAATATGAGTACGAAGCATATAAATGACAAATATAAATATTTTTATAACTCCATTTTTATCAATATAAGCGTATAAATTCCAATAAATTCTTTTACGTTCAAAGTTGATGAATTCAATTATTATGTTTCATGTAACGGAAAAGATTCAATTGCATAGTAAAAATGAGTAATCAATGATAAATTTCGTCGCATTTAAGTGGAATTCCATAGCTTCGTTTTACTATAATTAACACGAATATAAATATAAACAATCATAACAAGAAAAACAATAAATTTTGCTATTTCTGTTCTCCAGCATGAAAAGTTAATTTCTTTTCACAGAGACTGGATGACTGCATTCCTTTCAGGTATACAAGGAAATAAAGACTTAAAAATAAAATACACTCTATGCTGTTGAAAAGTCATGGCCACAAAATTTCAGTTTTATGTAATAATTTACAAACCATTAACCAAGTATATATTAATAATATAAACAACTTAATATTTAATTCATGACAGAAATGTTTGAATTTAAACATGCGGATTTTCGCATATGTTTTTGTTTATGTGTGAAGCGGCATATAAATATTTTATATATAGACAGATGTTACTTATATATAATTAAGTATTATTAACAAGATTGGAAATAACAAGGGGACTTATAATAACTCTTTACTTTTTATTAAAATAAATAAATTTTGAATATATTTGGCTTTAATTGACCCATTCTTTCAAACTATCCTAGGGTATTTTCTATAAATAAATATAATAAATACATTATTAATTTTTATATATTTTTAAAAATGTATGTATTATCCTAACATATAATTACCAGTCTTTACTACTTATAACGGTAAAGCATAAATTTATAGAACACTGGGCTTAAAGAGAAACGAAATCGATAGTACCATATACGAAGCACACACAGTACAGAGTTCAGAAGTTCTACAGTTTACTTAAAAAGGATTTATAATTTTTAGTATTTCTTCTCGTGTGATTGTAAGTCTAAATCTACTTATTTCTATGTTATTGTTAGGTTTCTTCTATAAAGTGTGTATAACAAAAAAAATTGATGTAAAAGATATTATAACCGAATTATATTCTGACTGTAAATATATTAAGATCAATATTGAACTATGTTTTGGGTTCTAACTATAACTGCATATACAATCACGAGCCACAACAGAAAATGTAACAGTCATAAAAATTACTAAATTAATAGTCAAAAAACGAAAGGTTATAAAGCAAAATATTTGCTATAGTTGGTTAATAAGAAATGTTGGTTTCAAAGTTAAAAACAATAAATTTTTAATATGTAAAACAAAAGTGCATGTCCCAGTAGAAAAATATGACATCTTTTAAACGTTTATATCACCAGTATTCTGATCTAAAATATTAAAAGTACTTTACCGTTGTAAATAGTTAAACTATGATAAACATTATCAAATATCTTTTTGACAAGCGTTACCTTTTCGTAAAGCTCCGATTTCATACTTTACACCTCAATGTCGACCCATTTCACGCTTTGAGCCAGACCTTTCATAACTTGGAAACATTAAAGACAGTTTCTGATCTAGGGAATATTTATAAATTTTTATGACAGGGTCAAATATAATATGTTTGCAAGTAATGATGTATAATAATATGTCGTTTATTCTGTTTACTTTTTTTTACTGATTTATTTATAAAAAATAATCTCTGAGCACATAAAAAATGTACATAATATTGTCAAAAAGTAACGTGTGTCAAGACAATGAAAGGTCTAAATTACTCAATCGTGCATTTATCTACACATAGTAATTTCCGAGTTTCAAAGTGATATACGAATTAGTCAAGAAAATATAAAAAGTTGGAGTAATATTCAAAAAAGGATTGAATAGCGTTTACTTGCCCACGAATCTTATTACTTCTAAATCATCTTTACTCGAAATCCGAGACCAAAATACATATTTTCTCACATTTGTCAATAGAGAGTACATTTTGAATTACAGATTCATTTCTAATATTCATATTGACAGTAAATTAGCTAAAACTACTTTATTTGACAGAAATATTGTGTGTTGGACTGATCACAAGGCGTATCGCCTTTGACGATGCGGGGCACCTCGGGGACCGGATTTGATTCCCGGCCGTTCGTCGAACGGGGCTGGACTGGTGTTATGGTTGGCTGTAAGAGGTCGCTCTCGTAGTAATAAGTTCGCCATATGTATAAATTAGATACATTAAATTAGATTATTAAATATATAAATAAATTTTCATTAGAAATTATTTAAAAAAGATCTGCTTTTGATGTATAAGCGTGCTTTACAATATATTGTGCAACTGTTTTACAAATTTCTCAATAACTAAACAGGTGTTTCGGAAATTCCAACTTGGCTGGGAAGCATTCAGGTAACAGAGCCATATTTTTTTGACCAAAATGTCTAGAGTCTGGAAAAGAAAATTGTCAAACAATGGGTATTGCTGAAAATGGCATGCAGAACTGAGACGCGGTACCTCTTACAATTGGCCTCGCAAAACACTCCAAGCCATTTAACTAATTATGGAAAGGGTTGAACTCGTAATTTCTGTATGAGATATGATTTTAAATGTGGAGATCGGTAGTACAACTGAATTTTCTGACGTAGCTAATAAGACTGCAAGGCTCAACTAGAAATGTACGTGGCATATAGTGCGCAGAATTGCCTTTAAAGGAAGATTCTCGCGATGTGATCATGTACTGGAAGGTTCACAATGGAACGGCTTCCCGCTACAAGAATGATGACAAGACAAATGTTACGGAAGCCATTGGAGGCCACCAGCAAAAGATCGATTTCTATGGGAATATATACGTGAGATCTGTATTCAGGAGTGGATGTCTTTTCGTTGATAAAAATGATGCGATTTAGAATCATCGATGTAGTTTTTGATAATCGGCAACTGTATGTGTATTAACGGTGTTAAGTTTTGGACATAATAGAGAGCGTTAATAACTAAGTTTTGTCATGACAATTTTTTGGCATATCTCATAAAAATCTATTTAATCAAGGATGCTATACATTTTACCTATATATGATGAAGATAAGATAGTAGATCCGTCTATTGGGAAATTTAAGATAGTTATTTATCATTTAATTAAGCGGAAAGAAATGTTGAACTATTAAATAGTTGAAGAAAAATATAAAAATTGCCAATAGTTTTATTAAACAGAAAAGTCAATATAATAATCGCAAATTCAGACAAAAAAAACAGAAAAAAAATGAAAATGAAATAGATTTTATGGAAATATTAGTACATATTTGATATCACCGTTGATGAAACATTTTTTAGTGACTTTACTTTAGTTAGATATTTATCATTTATTTAAACGAAAAGAAATATTGACCTATTTAATGATTTTATTATACAGAAAACTCGACATAATAATCGCAACATCAGACAAAAAAAAATAGAAATAAAAAGTTGAAAAGAAATACATTTCATGGAAAATATTAGCATAGACTTGTTGTCACTGTCGACGAACAAATAATTAGTGATTTTAGGGTTCCTTAAATCAGAAGAAAAACGGTACCTGTATACTTCCGTGTCTATATATCTATCTAACGTGGTCGGTTTTATTAGAAACTGTTTGGCGTACAAACTTGATATACGAAGAGAGAGTGATCATATTAACCCGCATATTCAGTAGTTAGTGGTTATTTCTTCAAAATAGTCGTGTGGTAAATTAAAAGATGATAAATTAAGAATGCGACATTTTTTTACTTCCATATATTCTGTAAGGTCGATATACTTCCATATATTATGTAAGGTAAAGTCGATATACGTAAGTCGATATACTATGGATATATGTAAGTCGATATACTTCCATATATTCGTATCATTTATTGTTTGAAAGGACTAGTTATGAAAAATTTAAAAGTATTTCTTCAGAATTTTAATTAACTTTCCCTTATAGTTATGTGTCAATATCAGCACTATTCCAGAAACCTCCTCTCCGTTATCTCCGAAACTATGGAAACCAAAGTGTTGAAAATTAACCTGATTGGTAGAGTCTAACAAGGAGATTACAGTGAAATTACAGTGTTGTCTTAAATCTTAGAGTCTGAGACGTTCACGATAATTCAGGCATACAAAAGATATTCTAGATAATATAATAGTACGTTGAAAGTAAATATTAACAAATACGCAAAATAAAATTTACAAATACGCAATTATTTACAACTACGTGATGTACGAGTAATATTATTTCTACTTTATCTAAATTCTTTACCATGACCTAGATTTCGTTGTATTACATTCTCTTCTTTAGCAAAGATCTTTGCTAATTTTTCACCTAAAAACGTTGTAATAGAACTGAAAATAGGTCGTGGTAAACAATTTTAGTAAAGCAGAAATAATGCAACATCACGTAGTTTCTTTTAATTGTGAATAATGCATTTCTACAAAATTAAGGCCAAACAAATTCAATATTTGCAAATACCTTAACATAAATATTTTATACCCATATACTTGAACTTTTGTATGTACGGTTCAAGAAACGTACGAACATCGTTGTTCTACTAGTACATAACAGATTCGTAGCCTGAAATTTATGTTGAAATTATATTTATCTGGCATGGTCAATCATGATTTTAAACCAACAAAAAATGGTATGTTGTCTACTAACCCTAAAAATTATTTCTATACTTATAATGTATCAAATTATGTATATGGCAGACTTATTCCTACAAGAGCAGACAACTCTTAGAGCCAACCAGAACACCAGTCCAGCTCTGCTCCATGAGCCGACCAGAATCGAACCCGGGTCCCAGGGGTGAGTATCGTAGTAAAATGCCATAGGCCGTGGCCTATGGTATATATATATCACGTGTGATCAACTCAAAACACCACGGTGACAACGGTGAAATAATAAAAAGTACGATATGATTAAAGTGTAATCATTTGCACAATCATAGATCCGGAGGACATACAAAGGATATACGACAAAAACATTTAAATTTTAAGTAGCTAAATTGATTTAATTTCAATTCAAAATATATTGTTTGCGATCATCAAGGTATGACGAGTGTTTGCTTTGCTATAAAAGAGGGGATCTCTCAATAAAATATGTTCGGTTTATTTAAGCCGCTATTATCGTAAAATTCGAAAAGGTTATTTAAATAGATGACATGTCTGAGAGAGTGCATAACTTTGTAGACTCTTGTATTTTTTATATAAAGATATCGTAAGATTCTGATAGAAAAGTATTTAACGAATCGGGCGCGCAAAAGTTATATAGATTCTGGCTTGTGTAACAGGAATTCTATGTGAATCCAATTTAGAAAGTTTTATTTGTGTCTACTTCACATATTTATATGATTTAGTCTTTAATATATCCGTTATCAATTAAATTATATCAAAGGAGTAATTTTAATCAAAAATTTTGTTTAGCACTGTAATTTAGCTTCGACAGTATTTTTTGGTGAAATAGAACTTGGTGGTTTTACAGCGGCCATCACCAATCTACAGTTCATATGTGCGGTATTATGAACATTTCATATACATACACATACACATACACACACACTTTATATATATATATATATATATACATACATATATATATATATATATATACATATATATATATATATATATATATATATATATTTATATATATGTGTGTGTGTGTGTGTGTGTGTAATATATATTTGAAATATCTGATTACTTTTTTTTTATGAAAATAGTGTATTGGTAATTTTTGAAGATGTTTGAAGGTAAGTTATATTGTAATTTTATTTATATTCTACCTGTTCCTGCGACTCTCTTCGCGTGGATTGCGGACTTTTTTGAATTTAAAAAACAATTTTTTTTCAGAACTCTATGAGCACAAAGTTACTAAAACACTAAGAGATGGCGTTGGCAGTACCAATATCACAATATTCTCCGAGCCATGGTTATTTCTTT